>JAYMTF010005543.1:0-11415 GCA_036897485.1 Pelargonium nanum | reverse complement strand
TCTGTTTCTTAAGTTCTGTAAGCCTTTTTGGCATCTTTTGGATTAATGAGAAGTACTAGCATTCACCCTTAAAAAAAATATTAAAACAAAGTCCCTCAAAAAAATAATAATATTAAAACAAATAAATTTCGAAATCATGTTAATAATATATTTAAAGCAATTTGACTTTATACAATTTATTTTTTAGCCTAAAAAAGTTATTGATTCTATCAAAATTTTATATGTTTTGAAGCTAGGAATTTTATATGTAATGATGTGAAAAGCCATTTGACTTTGTTTTCTTCTTTGTGGGCTTGACTGTGCCTTGTGGGCTCAACACTTGCCCCCTGCTACTTTAGCTGTGCGTTCTAGATACGAAGGGTATATGATCATTTTTCATGTCTCATTGTCGTTCTTTGTGATGGTTGCTAATGTAGCATCCAAGAGTTTCTGATGCGTCTTTTATAAGTTCTTTGTTAATGAAGTTTTGCTGACTGTTTCTTCGTGCTCTTCTATTTGACAACAATGCTTGCTCTCTTATCGTTTGACATGACTTCCTCTAATCTTGCTACTTTTGTGATTGTGATCCCATTATAGGGGCCTCGATCGGTGGCAGATTTTTCGTACCTGGATAGCGGTATATGCTTGTCCAACTGCCTTGTACCACTACCGATGGGCAGCTTACGCGTTACCGGTCTTCCTGGAGAATGCCACATTGATCATCACCCAACATCAGTAACCCAAGCACGTTTCTAGCTTTAGGAACATCACTGGATAACTTAGGGACATGCCAAGATAAAAGTATAAAACCATCCACGCTTGAGCTATAGCCTTCCCATATAGGCGTGTAAGAGAAATCCAAGCTCCCATAAATGGTCATCACTGTCCCCAAGAATGGTTAACATAACTCTTCAATTTGCACCCCCATAGATAGATAGGTGTACCTAACAAAATTTATCATCACCCTTCAATATCGCAACATTGAAAGGCATGTCGTGGCATGCTCCCCAAAAAATGGATAACCTCAACCTCAACGAGACCCCAAGAATTCTCATCCTTGTTCGAAAGAATCCCTAAAAAATTCATGCTCAGTCTCACATGTCGTGACATTGAGGCCTATGTCGTGGCATGCTCCTAAAAAGAGTTCAAGAAAGCCCGCATATTTCCATTCTCAAACTCAATCCTATAGCATTGAAAGACCATGTTACATCCATGTACCGTTCCCACGAGCCATCTTGCGCTTACACGTCATTTGTCCATGTGAAGTAAGGTAATCTTGAGAACCCCAAAGACACCGAGAGGAGTTATTTCACCTCTAAAAGATAACCTCCTCACTCAATCTTCACAAGATGATGCAAGGTCCTAGGAAGAGCTTCATACCTCTCTTTCATATTTAGCGTCCACAAGAAGCCGCCCATGACCCTAAGGAGCACCTAGCCTATAAGGATCCCTAGAAAAAAAACTACACCTCCTAAACTCCAAACTTCATGAGGCCACCTCCAAGGCTCCCTTTCTCATTGGGCAACCTCCAAGATCCCCGACTCGCCAAATCACCTCCAAGGCCCTCAGTTTGGCTGGTCGCTTCCAAGACTTCACATTTTGCCCAAACACAAAGACTTTATTCAAAATGGTAGGTGCTCCTAGAGCCGTCTTGCTATTATCCAAGGGCGCACATGAGCTCATATCTCACTTAGTGGCCACAGACAGCGTGATTGAGAGACTAGAACTCAAGTAACCACATGGGACTTGAATCAAAACCAACATCTCCAACAAACAATCATAAAGAAAAAGGGGGAGCATGATTTGTAAGTATAAATATTTTTTCCTTGGTTAGAGAGGACATCACATAATTTGTTTTCCCTACCGTGATGTGGTATTCGAATCCATTGAAGTAGATTCGTACTCCCGTGTCTAAGGTAGAACTCGGGCGCACACTAGGGTCTCTCTCGCTATCAGATTGCACCTATGTGCAGGCTCTTGTAACTTAAGTCATGACTCTAGATTCAGAGTATTTCCAAAACAGATATTCTTATACGCGAGCAAGAAGACACAACTCTAGTGTGCTAAATTGGTCCGAGTCAAAATTAAGATAGGCGTATCAGAACTTATTAGAATTCATTAATTAATCTCTAACATGCATAGTCCTTGATGTGTTCTGTTTTTGATGTTACATGAGAAACAATGATATCATGTTCCATCTCTAATTACTATTTCCTTAACTGAATGCCAAATTATATAAAAAAAATAAGTAAAATCCAAGCTAATTCTAAGAGTTGTGGTCATGGATGATATGCAAAACCTGAGTTGCATTATGGATGAACAACACACTATTATTGCAAGATCAGTATGATGAAATAGAAGGACAATTGTTATTAATTCACAACACAAAACTTCGAAATCAAACACTGACATATACTATTGCATGCACACAAATATACACACACATGCATTTTAATTCAGCTTATTAACTAACATGAAATACACACAATTGACACTTAACACAGTTGTTGTATTGGATCTTCAAATCATGCTAATGTGGCCTTGAAGTTCAAACCAGTCCCATGAAACTTTTCTTCCATAACTTTGTCCAAACGCTCAGCCATAGCAGGTGTCAAATAGTTAGCCCAATCTCCGGTCTCTCCTTTTCTAAAGAAACAGCTATTATCAAATCCAAGAACCTCTTGCTTCCCAGTCTTGTTCACCCCCAAATCTCTCATATTATCAAAACTACACAGCTTCACTATACTTTCAATCACACCTTGCGCCTCTTCCTCCGCGGAGAACGGACACCCCAAGAACTCAGCAACCTTTTTCGCGTAAAACACAGTTCTTGCTTCAAATCTTCAAACTTCAAGAACAAAACCTTATCCGGTCTCTCTACGCTCGCCTTCCAGTACCCCAAAACATGATCCCAGAAAGGCCCCATCCATTGGATTCCGCGATAAAACATATCAAAAGCTTCCTCCAACGTCCCAACCCCGTTCGTCTCTTGAACATGAAAAATCTTAGGGTAAAAATGGAAGGAGGAGACGAACAAATCCAAAGGATTGCGACACAGGTACACAATACGACAACCAGAAGATTCTTGAATACAAGAAGGTAACAATTTATACATGCGTGCCAAATATTCTTGCAGGAAGTTGCTGATGATGATCAAGATTAGGGTTTGTGTGAGCTGTGTGAAGCTGGTCCTCCAAGAAGGGCACGAGATCGTGCGGATTCGAAGCCAGCAAGGGATGAGTATTGGCTGAGGGTGAGAAACTGGTGCGGTTGATGATGGAGAAGGTTAGGGCTTTTAACCAAGTGGTGCCTGATTTAGGAGCAGTGGCTACAACCACATCTGTGTCTAGGGCTTGGAAGTGGTTTTGGAAGGAGATGAGTTTTGGCAACACAGTGGATCCACACCAAACACCTTGGTACTGGTAGAAGGTGCCACCATACCAGTTGCTTACTTGGGGAAGCTGGCTCAGAGTACTCAGGACCAACTCTTTCTTCTCCATCAAAGGATTTGATTCCTTGGTTTCTTGAACTGCCATTTTTAATGTACAACGTTGGACATGAATATTCTGTTTCTCACTAGATGGTACAATTGATAAAATAATTTACTTAGCTCGAGGAGGGTTGTTTATTTGCAAAATGAAAAGCTTAATTATCATGATTAGTTGTGTCAAGATTCGTTGTGTCGGTAATAGTTTAATTAATTTATTTGTGTTTGCACACATAGTTGAAGTTGAAGATATATATATATTTGAATTAATTAGTTGCAATCCTTGCATCTAATGAGCAAAGCACCGTTTGATACTTTGATGGTTAGGTAATTTACCTCTGCAACTTTACTTATCTAAGTAGGTTCTATATCATACAAAGAGACGAAAGAAAATTAATCATCAAACTTGTTGAATATGACATGTAATAATATACGTTTATAAGTTGATGCTACGGGAAAAATAAAAAATAATAACAACAAATGACTAGAGCGGGGCACGTGGTGCCTGAGTGCTACGCTCAACCACTTTGTCCTTTTTCCTGAAGATCGAATTTGTCAGCCACAACGCATTTCAAAGAGTCTAGCAAATCTCTTCGCCAAATATCTCAACACTTCTCATAATAGACCAAACAAGCATCTGCACATGCGCTAGCTCCTACCTCATTTGTTCGTCCATTGCGTGTTGCGACTTAGCACCCGTTGTACCAAGAAGTAAGGTCTTAGAAGGGCTCGGATCCTGATCCCAAACCCAGAGCACCAATCTTTAAAGAACCCATCTCCGGAGAGCCCAACATCTAGCTCCAACAAGTATAGCCCTATCACAATCTCAACAGTTAGTCTCCATAGGATCCCTAAATGCTCCCGGAGCCCCGAAAGCTTTCTCAAACATCTTCTCCCAATTCAAGATCCCTCAAAAGCTTCCTTGGAGTCTCGGTGTTTTGAAAGCTTCCCAAAATTCTTCTATGAATCTAAACCCCAGAAGCTTCATCAAAGTGCAAGAGCCACCAAAGCTCCCCTAGAGTCCTGAAATCCTCATGCTCTTCTCAAAATGACTAAACAAACTGCATGAGAAATATGGTAGGACATGACATATGTCTAAAGCTGACAAATTTAGGGTATGGTCGGTCCTTAAGCATAAAATACACTAATTTCGTGGAGATACCCGACCTTAAATCGAACAATTTTTTTACATGATAAACCTGATCTAAGCAACTTCGGATTTGGTTGGGGCCGGGTTAAAGTACCCTTCGGGTTCAGGTCCGAATTGCTATCTCTACATATGTCTAGGGTTGGGCATTGGTCCAAAACTGGACCATGACCGAATTTTCTAAAATATATGGACCGGGTCGAAACAAGACCGAATGGACCGATTTCAATTTAAAAATAAACAACTACTTTTTAAATAGAAATTTAATAGTAATAATTAAAGTTTAAGTGAATGGAGTTAACATTGATGAAGTATATTATACTACAAGTGATACAAAAAACTTTAAAAGTACAATTACTAATATAATATATTTTTAAAAAATTATAATTCTGTAAATAATTAGAAGAATCGTCTGGACTGGACCAGACCGAATTTATACAAAACTAATGGACTGAAGACCACCCGGATCGGTCCGGTCCAGTCCATTTTTCCTGTCCTCCCCAAAACATGCCCAGCCAATACATATGTCACCAACAAAAAATTGATGCTACATAATTAATACTGGCTTCCATTTGGGAAAACCATGGGCCCTTTAACTTGGTTTTAACATTTGGGTTTAAGCGAAGTTGGGTGCTGGACAGTGTTCCTTTTCTTCTTCTGAGGTCGGTCCAGATGAAGTGGAACGAGGCGGTGTCTCCAAAATGACCCTGTCTTTAACTGCAAAATTACGCATAATACCCCATGGCCACGTGTCCGTCTCTCCGAAAACAAAATAATTCTGAACGAGCTCCGACAACAAATGAAATGACGCAAAGAGGCTTCCAAGCAGATCCAAAAAGCATCGAGCGTGCCCATTTCCTGTTTCTTTCCTCGAATCCCATTCAATCGATTTTCATGACTTGAAAGGTAACATCGTAGCTCTTTTTTTTTTTGTTACTGTTTTTGTGTTTGTGATTGATGCTCGGTTAATTTTGTCTGTGGTATGAAATGTGACCTCTTTTGTGATCTGGAACAATAATTTTGCTCTGTACTTCTGGGTGAGAGTTAATACATCTCAGATACTTTATTTTCAGCTCAAATTTTGTGCTTTGATCTTCATGGGTTTTAGTCGTTTGGTTTAAATTTATGCATAAAAACTGTTCCTTTTGCTTTGAACTGCTTGTTCTTGATTTCGTGTTTTTTTTACTGTTTCAGTTTTGTGTGGAAGAGATTGTGGTTTCGTGTCTCAAGTTGTTGTCTTGTTCAGCTTTCTCTAGTTAATTGGAGTTGCGAAACGGGCCGTTGTGTTCCATGATGGTAGCTTGTACAGTGTACACAAAACCCAGTGAAGGAAATTAGGAGAATTAGATTTGTAAGATTAGTTTGTGTGTGTTTTTGTTCAGAGGGCTTGTGATGGAAGGAGGGTCGACTCCGAACTCTACTCCTCCTTCAAGTACTATTGACAAGTCCCGGGTTTTAGATGTGAAACCGCTGCGTAGTTTGGTACCGGTGTTCCCGAACCCTCCACAGGCTCCTCCAGCTGTGTCTGCTTCTCCTGTTGGTCCATTTCCTTCTGGGTTTACTCCGTTTTACCCATTTAGTGGGCCGGACTTGAATCAACAAAACCAGCCTCCTAACGGCGGGATTGTCAATAACCACTCAACGCCGCCAGGGCCTATGCCTGCACCCCTTCGGTCATTTAGAAGTCCACAAGCTGCAGTGCCTATAAGTTATTCAGGGGCTTCTAATGGAGGTACAGGATCCTCAATTGAAGGCACGAGAAAAAGGACCAAGAAAGTACAAAAGAAAGGTTTATCTATCAATGGTGGCGATTTCGTTGTTGGCATTAGTTCAGCTCTCAAAGAGGATGGTAATAGGGATACTGTTATTGAAGTGTTAATGGCATTTGACGCCCTCCGGAGAAGGATTTGCCAAATGGAAGATTCATGTGAAGCATCCTCTGCACTTATAAAGCGTGCGGATTTAAAAGCTGGAAATATTATGATGACCAAAGGGTATCGAACAAACATGAGGAAGAGAATTGGTTTAGTCCCTGGTATTGAGATTGGGGATATATTCTATTTTCGGATGGAGATGAATGCTGTGGGATTGCATTTTCCGTCTATGGCTGGGATTGACTACATGGTTGTCAAGGGTGGTCAAGAAGAAGAGCCTCTTGCATTGAGCATTGTTTCTTCCGGAGGATACGATGATGATGCAGAGGATAGTGATGTTTTAATCTATAGTGGCCAGGGTGGGAATGCCAACAAGAAAGATAATAAGGTTGCGGCTGATCAGAAATTAGAAAGAGGTAATCTTGCTCTTGAAAGAAGTTTGCATCGGGCAAATGAGGTAAGAGTTATTCGAGGCGTTAAATATTCAATAAATCCAATAATAAAGGTCTATGTTTATGATGGTCTTTATACAATACGTGAGTCGTGGATTGAGAAAGCAAAGTCAGGTTGCAACATATTCAAGTACAAGTTGATAAGGATACCTGGGCAGCCTGGTGCCTATTCTGTCTGGAAATCCATTCAAAGGTGGAGAGATGGTTTCTCTTCAAGGGAAGGACAAATTCTTCCAGATCTGACTTCAGGTGGTGAAAAGATACCAGTTTCACTTGTAAATGATGTTGATGGTGAGAAGGGCCCTGCTTATTTCACTTATGCTTCTACTCTGAAGTATACAAAATCGTTCAGCTTAACACACTCTTCTTTTGGCTGTAACTGCCACAATGCATGCCAACCTGGTGATCCCAACTGCTCATGCATCCAGAGAAATGGAGGTGCTTTCCCATACACATCCAATGGGATTCTTATCAGCCGGAAGCCAATGGTACATGAATGTGGTCCCTCATGCCCTTGCTTTCCTAACTGCAAAAACCGAGTCATCCAGACCGGCTTGAAAGTGCACTTGGAAGTGTTTAAAACAAATGATAGGGGATGGGGGCTACGGTCATGGGATCCTATTCGTGCTGGTACTTTTATCTGTGAATATGCAGGTGAAGTCCTTGACAAAGTTAAGGTAAGGCAGGATAGCGAAATTAATGATTATATTTTTGATACTACTCGTAGTTACCGTCCGTTCAAGTGGAATCATGAACCTGGGCTACTGGAGGAGGAGAGTTCTGGTGACGCTACTGAGGATTATCAAATCCCATATCCCCTAGTCATAAATGCCAAAACTATCGGTAATGTAGCTCGGTTTATGAATCATAGCTGCACACCGAATGTTTTCTGGCAACCAGTTATGTATGAGCACAACAATGAATCATTTCTTCATATTGCATTTTTTGCAATGAGGCACATACCTCCAATGACAGAGCTGACTTATGATTATGGAATTAGCTCTTCTGATGAGGCAGAGGGTAACAGTGCAGTCCGTGGTAGAAAGAAATGCCTGTGTGGATCATCAAAGTGTCAAGGCTATTTTGGTTGAGGTTGAATAATGCTCACTAAAGACGAGTAAGGTACTTTCAAACCCAGCCATGTCTTAAAATGTTTGGAAACTCTTGTATGTTTATATCCTTTTGAACATCTAGTGTTGACTTAGTTGTTGTATGTTTTCGTATTTGAACTTCTATATTAGTTATGTTCAGAGGATATTACATTTGTCTCTGCTACTTCAATGCATGAATCGATTTATGACGAGTGGTGAGACCTGGGAAAAATATTTTAATGTTTGGACTACTAACAAAAATTAGTCGATTACTTATGTTGCTTTTGCATGCTAGTTACTTGCATGTGCGTGGCTGTATTTATGAATAGCAACAGTTGAAGGGATTTGATTGCATCTTACGCAAGTAGATACCAGATAATTTGTTAAGTGTAGTCATATGTGAAACACTAACAGGGTTATCTGTTAGTAATTGATGTTATGGTGCTTCACATAGTTGTGCTTCATTGATTGTGTTCTTGTTCTCAGAGGTAATTTTTGTTTTTTTTGGTCTTGCCTAATATTTTGGAACAGGTAGGGTCAATTGGGTCTAAATTGCTAAATTGTGGACTGCCAAAGGGCATTCATGTTTGATTTTTTAATGTAAGCCATAGAGAAAGTTATCAGCTACCAGACAATGACCTTTAATTACACAAACATGAGATTTTTTTTTTTTTTTTTAAAATTGAGCTACACAACATAGGGTAGCTTTTCTCTTTTCACCCAAATTTCACCCCACCCGACACAATGAGATTTGAACCCAGACAATATCATTCAGTACTGCGTTTCAGGAATGCCCACAAGTGATAACAGTAACTGGATCATCAAAAGCTGCATTGCCACTAGAAAACTGTTTGCTTTCATTTGAGCTAAAAAGATTGTTGCCAAAGACGCTGAGCCCCCTGTGGCCTGTGCTCATAAGTTTACTCAAGGAACCAAGATTGATCACCCAATTGCATCCTACCAGAACCATACTCTGCTAGACTCAATCCTCTTAAGTCCTGAAAATCTTGATTTTCCCTTCTCGGACTCTAATTTTAGCAACGACATAAATATGATCATTAGTTTCAACAGTAATTATTCGTCGCTTTGAGTCATTTCCGATAAAAATGTATTCCATTAGTACTAAACATAACTCATCGACTCACAAAGGAAAAATAACTTCTAACAAGAGAGAATAGAACAAAACATTTAACAAAACAAGAGAGAATAGAACAAAACATTTAACAATGAAAGGCCTACTGCAATGAACCGAATTACAAAAATAACAAAATTACTGAAATTATAATGCAAAATAATAATAATAATAATAACATGAGAAAATTAACATAACCATAGTAAATAAACTTTCACAAACTAGCATACAGTAGAGGTAAAGAATGAGATGTCTGCAATACGATCATATAGTTGGACTGGGAAATATAAAATTAATTAGGTGAGATATGTCATATGTGTTTATTCGATACGTAATAATAATTTGAAGGTTGTTTAAAAGAAGAACTAGAGGAATAAGAAAATACGAATATGATTTCCAGAGTGAGAGTGCGATAGATACTGAACTCAATTTTAGATAAATAACTTGTCAGATAAGTATGAAACACTCTCATTGCTTCTAACCCAATTGTCCATTCATGTTCCATGAGTTACAAAGAATAACTAATAATAATAGATAATAGTATTCACAATAAGAATCACTATTATACTTTAGATTTTTATCTCAAGGATTTCTTTACTTTTCTGATGTGAGATCTTTATCAACTATATATACTAATTATTGATTCAATGTCTTTTGTATTTTTTGGATGTGAGACTTAAAAATTCTTACTTCACATTGCGTAACTTTTATTACTTTTTGGTTATTCTAAGAGATTAGTTCTTTTATGTCACTAATGCTTTGTATTACAAAAAATCAGAGGTAAATAATCATACTTAATCCAAATTTCTTACTATATAAATCAAAAACTCAAACACACAGGAATTATACAAATTCCTATCATACAGCTTCAGCATCCAACATGAGTGCATAGAGCCAGTATGATCACCTACTAATGAATATTGTGTCAACAACAAACAAACAATGATTAATGCTATCAAACAAAATACATTTGTTATACAGATGTTAAAATATCCAACAAACTAAAGATGAATTAAAAGAAGTAAAGAAAGCGCATTTGTTCTCAAAGGTTTGACATCAATGAAATACATACACAAAATTGCTCATTAGACTTAGATTCATCACATGTCATGCTCAAGTTAATTTTTTGCTAGGGTTTGATGTGTGGTTTGATTTGAGATTGTTCATTTATAGGTGGTATTTGTGTCATTTCGACACTTAACTGACGGAGAAACAAACGGCACAGGGTTTGGAAACCAAAGGGTAGCCAAAAGTACGAAAACGAACCTTAGGGGGCCCAAGTGAAAAGGAACCTTATCATAAGGGTGGAAACTGTAATTACCCCTTTTTAAAATGCTAAGCATGAATGAGATGAAACATTAATAGCAGATCTTAAAAAGACAATAATGTCCTAGAATTGACTTGAAACGCTATCACATCTAGCTCCAAAGATGTTTTTAGCAGAGATATCTAGAATAAGATCAAAAAGTAAAATTCTTTGAAATCTCAAAATATTAACCTCCAAAACCAAATCATATACAACTCTATTTTCAAATCCAATGGAATGAAAAGTAGTTGAGTAGTTAAATTGACATATAAATTTTGAATTTGAACCTTCAATTCAGTAAAAGTTTATTGACATGTGATCTAATTTTGAACTCAAAAATGATACTTTGAATTGATTTTTCTTAACAAGATACTTTGAATTGATGAATACACTATCTTTATTATATCATGAATTTTTGCTGTTAATTTTACCCAATTCTAAGAAAATGAGTTTCATAAGATCTTAAGTGAATATAGTGTAATTGATTAGTTATATTGTCCTTAAAATGATTAATTAAATTGACTCATGGAGATATATACTTTAGTTAGTTAAGTGAGATTTTATTTAAAAATTGTTAACTTTTGAACTAAAAAATGGCATGGTCAACATAAATATTTTATAATTGTTTATGTAATATTACATTGAATTTTATTCAAGTTCTAATTATATAGGATTATTACGTAAAAACAATTTGCAATAAGTTATTAAAGTTTTTTTTTATAATAATAAACTATTAAAGTTAAATTTGAAAATAAATTCAAACTTTACAATATACCTTAATCAAATCAACCCTATTTTTAAAAACTTTATCTTCTTTTTCTCTGAAAACCCTAGCCGCATTCTCTAGTTCTTCTTCTACAATTTTTCTTTGAACTACCGTCGGTATTTTTTGATCGGCGGTGGTTCAAGCTTCTCTTATTGAATAACCTTAGATTCTTCTAAGGAAA
>JAYMTF010005542.1:0-11416 GCA_036897485.1 Pelargonium nanum | reverse complement strand
TTACCAGAATTTTATGGTTTAAACAATTATTAGTCCAATTAGGTTATGTGAAAATAAGTCAAAACCCTAACTTTAAACAAATATTAAACAACAAATCAGATTATTTGCTTTGGCATTATGAGAAAAAAGGAGTAGAAAACACCTGTATTTCTTGAAGAAGCAGCTTGAGCTCCTGTTGAACAACAAAATCCTCTCTTTTGGTAAAGTCCCATAAAAAATCAGACTCCACTATATATTTTGATTGATAGTTTAAAATTTATTGCCAAAAACAAAATGATAAAAGGGAAGAAAAGCATTTTTACATTAAATCATTGATGTTAAGTTATGGCTTAGAGGAGGGGTCAAGTTCTGGCTTCCCATGACCCCAATCCCTTAGGTACCCCCAAAGAAAAAAAGTGAATGTGATGGTGAATTTTATGAAAGTTAGGAACTTGAAAAGGACAAACCTATGGAGAAACAGGATATGCTTGTTTTTTCCTTGGGCCACTCTCTTGTACTGCTTTTAGTATATAGTATTAGCTAGTTTTGCAGAGCTACCAAATAGGTCTTTAGAAGCCTAAGCACATGTCTAAGCAAGATTAGTTTTGAGATTAAATTATGGGTTTATTGATAAAGCTTATTCACATTAGACCAATCACATTTGGGCACATCATCAATATGCATGTGTGGCTGTGTGCTTTCAACTTCTTCTGAATTCTGATCCAAAGCTAAACTTGCAAAAAGAGAAAACAAATGAAACCATCCTTTTCTCAAGAACATACACAACATTATTAAACAAAAAAAAAATGAATAAAAGCATCTTAGGAAAGACCCCATTCTCATTCCATCCTCATCTACCTCTACAAAACTAATGGGACTCTTATACCAATCCTAATTAAAAGTGTACTAAATATGTACATATTATAAAAAGATTAATTCATCTAAATTTCATGTCATAAACACAGTTTCTTATCACTCTTCTCACGTGCGAAGCTGGATAAAAAAAACATGAATCTCATGTTCAAATGATGTGAAATTAACCATCACTTCAATTACTAATCAGTTCACCCACCTCTCAGCTTAATCTTTTGGGTTGAAGTCAAGTTTAACGTGGTAGCAAAGTTGTGTCCTGTCTTTCTTGCCTTCCAACTTAAGTCCACTTGTTCATTGCAAACATGTGTTTATCTCTCTTATCCAGTCTAACATGGGATATGGAGTGTTTATCTCTCTTATCCAGCCCGAAACGTAAAAGGTCGTATGAAATGTTAACATGACGGGCATTGTATTTTGGCATATTTTCGTTGTTTTCTTCCGCAAATCCGATAGCTCCCTACTCCAACACTCTAAAGATAAAAATAATAGTAACCCATCACGTGAGTTACACCAACCTTAAACTAACAGAGATTTAGTTTTAGTATTATATAATTAGTATTTGGGATTAGCAAGAGTTTCACGTTTACGCCGCTCGGAGCTTTGTCATGGCTCCCAAGAACTGGCTTTAACTGGTCCCCCACCACCACCACCACCACCACCATGACCACACCTTCTTTATCACTCACTACACTCTATACACAAACCTGCTCATATATATTGTCTCTGAAATATTTAATTCTACATTCTTCCACTATATTAATTAGTGGCCTCCTTTATTTATATTCTTATGCTCCATATAGCTACACTCCCAGTCCCAGTAATTAATGTCCCATATTCTGCACATCATTTAGGACCCACTGGTAATATAAATGCCAAAATTCAACAATCATATCCATCATTTTAATTTTTTTTACTTTATTAATTTATTTAGCTGTTGACAACTCCCAAAACCTTTGTTGCTTGCATCCCAAGTTGTTCAGTTTGTGCTGTGCAGCACATGACTCTGTTCTCCATTGGCTTCTTTTACTGATCACAATCTTTTAAAACCAAAAGAGTTTTGTAGCATGCATGAATCTGAGTCTTGCTTCCATGTTTACCACTTTGTTTATCTAATTAAAGTGCACCAATGTGACTGTATCCTACTGCGCAAACAGCTTTTAAGATCTGACTCTCAGGATATGATCAACCTTAGTTTGTGTTTGTTCCATCATATGATTAAAAAAACAAACAATGTTAAAGGATAAAAGACATACTTGAATCAACATATTTTATCAAATAATCAGAAAATTAGTTAGTTATTATGTGTATTGCAAATGGTTCATTTTGTTTTCAATAATAGAGTAAGAGATGAGAATAATTGAAAATGGAACAAAATTATATTTCTCATCAATTATGAAGGCCACCCCCACCACATCATTTTTAGACTTTTTTTATATATAAAAAATGGCCCACAAAACTATTAACATCATGTTCATTTACAAGTTTAACTAATATGGTTGAAAATTGGATTTAAATAGAAAAAGGGTCCAACCTAATATCTTTAAGTTTTGTGAGTTTGTATTGACATATGAGTATAGACATCAAAGGAAAAGGTCACTCAACCAATAAACTAAAAGTTTGATTTTTAATTACTTTTTTATGTAACTTTTGATTCTTATACAATTTCCATTTTGGAATTTGAAGCAAAGTAGGAAACCACTTTGTGACTTGTGAATGAATAGTTGTAGAAGAAACACTTTGTTGAGGCATGCTTGTTGTTTAGCTTTTTAATTCTGGTTAATTACACCTAATTGGTCTATTTGCAGCACCCAATTAAACTAACCTCTCTCTTTATTTATATTTTTGTCTTTATGAACGATAATTGATTACTTTTGAGTCTGTCTTGAATTCGATTCACATGGATAAATTAGGCTATTTAAATTAATTCTCATGGTACAATTTTTAGCTCCAATGTTATGGACCTAGATCAGTATCAAAATAAGCTGACTGGACTTAGCAGTGTTACTAAGTTGGGCCTTTTATCATAAGCGTTTGAAATAAAGCCTGTAGGCCCAAGTAGTTAAAGTCACTGTGGGTTCAAGATCGGCCCAAGACTAAATATATTATTTAAATAATAAAAACACTATTATCGCTATCAATAAGTGTCGTTGTAGTATAGTGGTAAGTATTCCCGCCTGTCACGCGGGTGACCCGGGTTCGATCCCCGGCAACGGCGTTTAATTTTTTTTCTATCTAACATAAGGTACGACAGGTCGTTTTTGCTCTCATGTTTTGGCAGTTCTTTTACAATCTGATTTGCATTCTGCTCCACTCCACATGGTAGACATGGAGAGAGGGTCGTTGAAAATCTCGAGAACAAATAATTTAGTTCAATTTTTTATTTTTATTTTATAGATACAATAACAATAGCTGGTTCAAACAATTTGATGGATATAAAATATACAGTGTCTTAAATGACTTGAGACAACTCTTGATCCAGATTTTCAATGCAGATAACTTATCTAATACACTATTAATCAATTCGTTCAAACATATAGTCAAATATGTATAGGCGTATAAAAGTATCTGTTAAGCAATACATTATGAATCCTGCATAGAAATGGAGTATAAAGTCTTCTTCTACGTGGGCAGTTTCTTGTAATTGAATCTACATAAAAGATCTCATAGGAATATCATGCATGTGTTTAATTAAGGTTAACCCAATAATTAACAAATAGACGTAACAGGGGAAACATGAAAATCAAATCAAAGTTGTTGACTTCACCAAATCCAGAAGTGGTTAAACTTAACCCCAATTAACCCAATCATCAAACAGATTGTGATGTGGCCAAGAAAATTTTAAAAAATGGAAAATTTTGATGGAAACAAGCCATGTGCATGACCCCTGGATTGCTTCCTCTGCTACTGCCAGACAGACTCTGCCAACTCACCTTTCTTCTCTGCGAGCCTGTGACTGCTTGAAAAGAGAAAAAAGAGGAGCACATGCACAAGGATATGACATACTCCAGACAAAAAACTCACTTGCCAACTCCATCTCCATCTCCAATCCTCTTCTCTTCCAGCTCCTTACACTTGTTTCACACCCATTTGCTCTCTTTTTCTCTGGGTCCCATCACCCATGTGCCTTCCCTCATATCAATGTCAACACCAATACCTTAGCTTCACTCCTCTCCTTCTCTGTCTCTCTGCTTCTCTTCTTGCCTCTCTATCTGTTGATCAATGGCTGGTTGATTCATGCAACTTAACAATTTCTTGACCACCCCAACTGCATCATCTTCTTCAAATATGAGTGGACAGACTCATCTTGGCTTCAAGTTCGGTTTTTTATTCGTTTTCCTTTGTGGGTTCTCTTCAATCTTCTTCGCTGTCTCTCAGGCGAGCACCAGCGGCGGCGATGCTGCGGTGATGTTGGCTCTCAAGGACAGCCTCAAGGCCCCTGTTTCTCTCGGGTGGTCCGACCCGGACCCCTGCAAGTGGGAGCACGTTGGTTGCTCCGACGACGGGAGGGTCACCCGGATCCAAATCGGCCACCAAGAACTCAAAGGTACACTTCCGGCGAATCTCAGAAACCTCACTGAGCTGGAGCGTTTAGAGCTCCAGTTCAATAGCATTACGGGTCCTCTTCCCAGCTTGAACGGGTTGGGCTCATTGCAAGTCTTGATGCTCAGCAACAACCAGTTCAGCTCCATTCCCGCCGATTTCTTCACCGGCATGTCTTCGCTTCAGTCCGTCGAGGTCGACAACAACCCCTTCTCGGCTTGGGACATCCCGGAGAGTCTGCGAAACGCTACGGCGCTTCAGAATTTCTCGGCCAACTCCGCCAACATCACCGGAACGATACCGGAGTTTCTCGGCGCCGACGAGTTCCCGGGTCTGATTCATTTGCATTTAGCTTTCAATGAACTGCAAGGCGGGTTGCCCGCCAGCTTTTCCGGGTCGCAGATTCAAACTTTCTGGGTTAACGGGCAAAAGCTTAGCGGAACCATTGATGTTATGCAGAACATGACTTCGCTGCAAGAGGTATGGTTGCATTCTAATGCCTTTACGGGTCCGTTGCCTGATTTTTCGGGTTTGAAAGATTTGGAGGTCTTGAGCTTGAGGGACAATCAGTTCACTGGTCCTGTACCCTCATCTCTGGTGGGTCTTGAATCATTAAAGACTGTGAATTTGACTAATAATTTGTTTCAAGGTCCAGTTCCTGAGTTCAAAAGCTCAGTTGTAGTTGATAATGAGATATCTGCAGAGTCCAATAGCTTTTGTTTGCCAAAACCTGGCAATTGTGATCCCCAAGTCAACACTTTGCTACTGATAGCTAAATCTATGGGCTACCCACTGAGGTTTGCTGAAAATTGGAAAGGAAACAATCCATGTTCAGATTGGCTTGGAATCACTTGTAGCAATGGGAACATAACTGTTCTTAATTTTGAGAAAATGGGACTTACTGGTATAATTTCTCCTGAGTTTGCTTCTCTGAAATCTCTCCAAAGACTGATTCTTGCTAGCAACAATCTCACCGGTACGATCCCGGAGGAGCTTACCACATTGCCTGCTCTCACTGCACTTGATGTGTCAAACAACCATCTTTATGGGAAAATTCCTAATTTCAGGAGTAATTTGGTTGTTAAGGCTGAGGGAAATGCAGATATAGGTAAGGATAAAAGCACTTCTCAGGGTGCTCCTTCTCAGGGTTCAGCAAATGGATCCAATTCAGGTTCTGGTGGTAGTGGTAGTGGTGGCAAAAAGTCATCAGCATTTGTAGGAATTATAGTCATTTCTATAATTGGGGGTCTGTTTGTGGTGTTCTTGATTGGCTTGCTGGCTTTGTGTCTATACAAAAAGAAGCAAAAGCGCTTCAGCAGAGTTCAGAGTCCAAACGCCATGGTCGTTCATCCTCGCCATTCTGGATCAGATAATGAGAGTGTGAAGATAACAGTTGCAGGCTCCAGTGTAAGCGTTGGTGCAATTAGCGAAACCCATACTGTTCCTGGCGGCGAGACTGGTGATATCCAAATGGTTGAGGCAGGGAACATGGTGATCTCTATTCAAGTCTTGAGAAGTGTTACAAACAATTTCAGTGAGGACAACATATTGGGGCGCGGAGGTTTTGGGACAGTCTACAAAGGTGAATT
Organism: Pelargonium nanum; assembly: GCA_036897485.1. Taxonomy (NCBI): domain Eukaryota; kingdom Viridiplantae; phylum Streptophyta; class Magnoliopsida; order Geraniales; family Geraniaceae; genus Pelargonium; species Pelargonium nanum. The sequence goes on along the minus strand of JAYMTF010005542.1, from coordinate 5,435 downwards.
GCACGATGGCACCAAGATTGCGGTTAAGAGAATGGAGTGTGGGGTTATAGCGGGTAAGGGGCTATCAGAGTTCAAGTCTGAGATTGCTGTTCTGACTAAAGTCCGGCACAGACATCTTGTGGCCCTTCTTGGGTATTGTTTGGATGAGAATGAGAAGCTTCTTGTCTATGAATATATGCCTCAAGGTACACTCAGCAGGTTTATCTTTAACTGGCCAGTAGAAGGGTTGAAGCCACTGGAATGGACAAGAAGATTGACTATTGCCTTGGACGTTGCAAGGGGCGTTGAGTATCTCCATAGTTTAGCCCATCAGAGCTTTATACACAGGGACTTGAAGCCTTCAAACATCTTGCTCGGAGATGATATGAAAGCTAAAGTAGCAGATTTTGGTCTTGTGCGTCTTGCTCCTGAGGGAAAAGGCTCTATTGAAACTAGAATAGCTGGAACATTTGGATACTTAGCACCCGAATATGCAGGTACTTTTATTTTCTTATGCTTATAATTTTCAATTTGCTTAAGCCTCGCTAAATTCAAAATACAATATGCTCAAAGAGAAACACTGTGATCAATTTGGTTCCTTGGTACCATAAGCAATTAGCATGACTTATTGAACACAAAAAGTTGGGAGAGAAGGATGAAAAAAAAAATGAAATATCATTGAGGTTGATTAGCTTTTATCATATTTTTAATTAGTAGACTTGCATAATAAAACCAATGTTTCTATTTTATTGAAGCATGTTGGTTCAACTTCAAGAACCTACTCGGATAGATTGTTAATATCTTGAACTTGATGTGATGCTGATAGCCTAATACTGCCAAGAAGATGATTGAAGATAATTATCAAACTTGATATTTGGATATTTTTTTGCTGGATTCCTACATATGATTTCTTGTTATATGAACAGACATGCATTTACCCGTTCAACCATTAGTTGCTCGCCCCTATTGTACACTTGATAATTTAGCTGATTTCATATCTTCATAGTGACACTAACATCTTACTATATGTTCAAAGTTTCCTTTTAATTGTTCACTCATATTATTTTTAAAGCAGTTTCTCTGCAGTTTACATAGTTATACACCCTTTTTACCTTTTCCACACTCGTGCATTTCTTGATTGTGCTCTTGATTATGCTAATGTGTAGTGACTGGCCGAGTTACAACCAAAGTTGATATATTCAGTTTTGGGGTAATTCTGATGGAGCTGATCACGGGAAGAAAGGCACTTGACGAGAGCCAGCCAGAGGAAAGCATGCACCTCGTAACGTGGTTCAAAAGGATGCACATCAACAAGGAGTCGTTCCGTAAGGCCATTGACCCAACAATTGACCTCAATGAGGAAACACTTGCCAGCATCAGCACCGTTGCTGAATTGGCAGGTCACTGCTGTGCAAGGGAGCCGTATCAGAGACCAGACATGGGTCATGTTGTAAATGTTCTATCTTCTCTGGTAGAGTTCTGGAAACCATCTGACCAAAGTTGTGAAGACATATATGGCATCGACCTGGAAATGTCCTTGCCACAAGCTCTCAAAAAATGGCAAGCTTATGAAGGTAGAAGCAACATGGAGTCGTCTTCGTCTTCACTACTTCCCAGCTTGGACAATACTCAAACCAGCATACCCACAAGGCCTTATGGATTTGCAGAATCATTCTCATCCTCAGATGGAAGATAAGAGAGATGGTTCATGGTTGTATATGGTAGTGAGTGCTTGGTGGTTTTGTATTTGCATCTCTTTCCACTTTCTTCTGACTGTTTTCTGTGTAAACTTCATTGACTGTTGATTCTTTCATCTTATTAGCTCTCATAGGAACCAATGCCATCTTTCTTGGATATGTAATCTGGACTTAATCTCTTGTTTAAGAATTTTTGAAATGCTCTTTCATCTTTCATTTGGTTTGTGTATTTGGATGGTTCATACTTCATCTTCTATTGTCTGCAACTGATATTGATGCAAATTCCCACCAACACTAACCATCATATGGCAAACCCAAGTGACAACTAGGTGGTCCAAATGTGTTGTGCTGTCTCTATAAATAAGGTTGTGACAAAGTAACATTAGTTGTCGAAAAGAAGCCATATCATAGTATAGACAGTGAGAGAGAAAAAGGCAGAGCATCTTTGAGTTTTAGCTATCAGAAATCAGAATTGAATGACAGCAGAATCCAGATTGGCAGTGATGTGTTGTGTAGGGCTTACTAGAGGGTATAGGAACATGATCTCCTTTGTATCTACTTTTGGGCTGTTTTTTTTTTTTTCTTTTTCTTGTGAATCATTTTGTGAATGTGAGTGACTCTACAACTGTAGTGGGCCTCTTTTTTCTTTTGGTAGAGGAAAACTGGGGCATCAGGATGACCCTGAGGTTGCCCAATTTGCTTCTTATTGTAGCAAGTAATTGAAGAGATAAATATGGTAATGTAGCCACCAGCTCAGCCGCAATATGTCTTTAGTTAACAACAGGTGTTCAATACTTGTAATATTGTTTTTGAATATTTGGGGAAGCAATGAACATACATGCAAATCCAAATAGGAGAGGACAAAACAGCAAGGTTAACAGCCTACAATTGACATACGACTTCACACGACACGACAATCGAAACTTACGAAAGATTATAAGAGTGATTAAGTATCAAACATATATACAATATATTACAAGATCGTCATCTATAACTATTTCAAATTTTTGCATTGCATGATATTGAAAAATTCAACACATTTTAGTGAAATCAGAGTACTTAAAAGGTTAGTTAACCAAAGTAGATTGGACCAAACGGTTTAAGTACTTCAGATTTTCTTAGAGATCTCATGTTTGAGTCTCCATCCATACGGTATGGGGGAGAGTTATAGGGGAGAACTATCCTATTGTGTAGCTCAAGATTTTTTAAAATTTTTAATTAAATAATAAATGATAATATTTTTTTAATCTCAAATATCTCATCTTGAAAAAAATTAAACGAACTCACAATAATTGCAATTTAAAAATACACAATACGTCTCTATTTCTCAAGATTTTAAATAAAAATTAGTAAACAGTATATTAAATAGCAGAATAAACATCATTTAAGTTATTACAAACCCAGGTTTTCCTCTGGCCTAGCCTATCTAGTTTGGCTAATTGATGCGCTGGAGCTACATTTTTTCTATTCACATACAAAATTTCACCATTAAGGTGGTTATCAAAAAGGACATATCTAATGTCCGCAAAGACAGCTCCATAGTCTATTATGCTATTGTTGATTCCGGATTCACTCGCCTTGATGTCCATGTAAAGAGTTTTAAAATCTGTTAGAACACAAACATTTTTTAAGTTGTTGAGATATATAAAATTACAAACAGAAATAACTGTATCAATTTCTAATCTGTAGGCATTATCCGCCTCACCGGAGCGCACATCCTAGCACAGACCACACCATTTCTAGTTTGCAGCTCCCAACCAATCCCTGCCAAATTCTGACTAAAGAATCCATCACAAAAGGCAACATAATCAGTAGAGTCAGATATCATCTCTTGAATATGTGTAGAATCCAACGATAGTTGATAAAACATATGGTTCTTGTTCATCATAAATATGGGCTAGTCTGTACAAATCGGGAATGGCCCATACAAACATTATGGCGGCCTTATTTTCATCAGTGGGCTTGGGATCTTGACTTTTTTCAATTTTGAAAATATAATAACGTGAAAGTTTGTATCCAACAGATATTATGAACCATCCATCTACTTTGATCAAATTCATCAACTATAAAATTCAACGGATAATTATTATCATTGAGCTATGCTAATATGAGCATACTACAAGTGTTCAAAAAAAATGAGCATACTACAATATTCATTCAATAGGTTAGATACAAATTATTGATGCCATCAATTTTTTTTTGAAAAAAAAAACAATTTAGAGTTTAATCATTATTATAATAAAAACACAAGCAAACAATTACTTCTTTTGTTAAATTTTAAATAAAATGTATTTATACATACTATAAAAGTCAAATAAAGAAACAAGTTTATAATACATGTGAGAGCGACACATCATTATTTTGTTGATTTTGGCACAAAAATTTATCTAATTATGAATATATATCATCAATATTAGAAATATAAAAAATATGAAAGAATAAAAAGGAAACTGAAAATTTTATAAAGATAAATTGAATCTTGCAGATAAAAAAATTTAAAATCATATAATAATAAGATAATTGGTTACACAACCCCTAGAATATAAGATGCATAAATAGAGACGTACGTAAGTATGTATATGTTATGTCATACATAATATTTGTTATTAGCCAACTAAGTTGAATATGTATTTATAAAATGTTTTATTATTGTCTATGCGGGAATGAACACTAATATAGTTATAAAAGAGAAATTGCAATGCTAACTCATTATTCAAATTTTATAAAAATAAAAATCACAAATTTTAGAACATATGAACTACACAATAGTTGAGATTAAAAGAGTGGTGCATTGTCACAAGGAAAAGAATTTCCCAACGCGTAATTTTGTTTGAACAGCTTTTGAATTAAAAATAGCTCTTAGAATTTACTCATATAATATTGCTAATTATTGGAGTAAAATTTCATGTTCAAAACATAAACAAATAGAATTAATAGAATTGGCAGCCACAAAAACACGGCAGAACAACCCTGTAACCGTGTACGTACCCGGTAGAGCAGTTGGTTCGTGTCAGTCTCAACAATTTCGGTGGTCTAATCTCTAATGCATGATGAATCTAAATTATAAAGACAAGTCTGTCCCCCGCCCCAGCCCCAGACCCAGCCCCAGTCAGCCGGTCAAACCTCAGCCGACTACAGCAAAGCAACTGTTATATTACCTATTCCCACAAATTCCACTTTTTCCAATATCTTCTTCTTCAACGGTCAATATTCAAATCCTCTCTACAACTCCATCCTCCTAAACCTTCCTATATTTTGAACGTTTCCTTTTTTATTTTTTATTTATTAATATTAAACCTCTTATTTCTACAACCTTACCAGCTTTGACCCGCGTAACAGCACCCACGCACAATCCACAATCATATATAAACCTAACCTCTCTTTACATCATAATAACAAACACACAAACATACCTTAACTGCTTGCTACACACAACAATCAATCAATCAATTTCTTCTTTTACGAACAGAATAATCATGATTTTATCTTCATGGAGGAGGAGAAGAGCCGGCCGTCGTGCCGACAAGAGGAACAATCTTGATTTGGACATGGAGCTCGCCGTCCCCACCCACTTCCGGTGCCCGATTTCGTTGGAGCTCATGAAAGATCCGGTCACTCTGTCCACCGGAATCACCTACGACCGGGACAGCATCGAGACCTGGATCGAATCCGGCAACCAGACCTGCCCCGTCACCAACCAGATCCTCCGCTCCTTCGACCAGATCCCCAATCACGCCATCCGCAAGATGATCCAGGAAT
>JAYMTF010005541.1:0-11418 GCA_036897485.1 Pelargonium nanum | reverse complement strand
GGTTATTATTTCGTTCTAAAATTGATAGAGTACGTGATTTTGGGATTGAGGTTTTGGGTTTCTTTTGTTTCAATTGCTGCTTTGTGTTACTTTAGTTCTTTTGGTTATTCTAGTTTTGTTTGGTTTAGTGTTGGTTACTACTTCTTTTTCTGTAATGGTTTAATTTTCAATTAATGAAGATACGTACTTCCCCTTAAAAAAAAAAATTGGCTTAGGCTAAGTCTTTAGTGAGCTGATTACACCTCATTACAAATCATAAATTCAAGTGGGTTTATCCGCTCCCACTAATATATATATTTATGTGTTTTGGAGGAAAAAAAAACTGTTGTGTAAATTGTTTAGAGCTGACCGGACGGGACGGTCAGGAGATGTAAACGGTTTGGTTTTGAAAGGATCCGGTTCAAACGTTGGGCCAAATGTATTTCTCCCTTTTGCCCTCAGTCTCAGCCGTTATTTCACAGAATGCCCTCCTGATAGCCGCCGATTTCATCGTCTGTTTGTTTCTGTGCTTCAATCATAATAAGTTCATAACTGCTACGCAATTGAAAGTTGAAACTCAGCTTCCTTCTCATCTCATCTGTTAATGAAATGCAAGCAACAAAGTGCTGGGGTCAGTTGTGGCGCCGTGGCAGATTAGTAGCGACGATGCCGAATTTGGAAGAAGCTCTTGCTTCGTCTAGGTTTCTCCATGAGTTTCACTCAGATTCTACCAAGTAAGCTAACTCAATCATTCATTTCTTCAATTTCTTAACCTTGATATGATAAACAGGAAGATCATGTATTCAATTTCTGATGTTGATGTTGATGCTGATGTTTCCATACTAATACTTTTGCTTTTAATTTGGTTAAGTTCTTTTGAGTTCCTTAGTTCTAAGATCAGTAAAATACATCTGACTTTTGAATTTGAGACACATGTGATTATTTCACGAATTACAGTATCTGGAAGTAATGAAAATATGGAATGGTTTCATGTTGCCAATATAAGCAGTTGAACCCATTATGTTGGAAATGGAAGCCCAATGAGAATGTAATTTTGTAAATGTTTTGTAAAGCTCTTAATTTCCTTAATAACCTTAAACCATTAACCTTACATTTCCCTGACATTTAAACCCCTCAAAATCTGTTGGAAATAAGTATTGCAGTAACTCCCTTCTCAATCTTACACCAGTTTTAACAGTTTGAGCATTGCTTCAGTTTTTTTTTTCCCCTCTTCATCTCATCAGAAATTACTCCGAATAATTTTTAGATTTATTTTGTTATTTTATTTCCTAATCTCTAATCTTTTTCATTTTTCATTTAAGTTCTGAATATGTACGGCAAACATCCATGTGGAGAAGAAGTACAAAGAATGTATACCACAGAGATTTCTCAAACCAATCTCTTCCTAGCTTGGATTGTAGTTACAGGGTACAAGGAAATGTTCCTTATTCATGGTATTTGTCGGGCCGTCTTTATAGCTCCCGCTGCGATAGTGAAGACATGATGGAATCAACAAATAAGGTGCACTGAATCTTAATTCAACTGTTCATTACTTCTTTGTATGTTAGTTTAAAATTTTATTTGAGGGGACGGCTTTGACTTTGTAAGAATTTTATCTTTTTATCGTCTTCTATTTGCCATATACTTATTTATTTCCTTCTTTATGAATAAGACACTCAAGCCAGTTCAGTTAGATCAAATTTGTACTATTTGCTCTATGTGCCCTACAATATATGTATTTTAACTATTTATGATGCCCTTACCTCTATTCCTTGATCATTTGCATGTGTAAGTTGTTTTTTTTTTCTTTCCTATACAGGTTAAGTAACATTATACTTTTTTGTGATGCTGTAGATCTTAAAAAGTATTCCCAGGTATGTGAAAATAGTGGAAGTTGGTCCAAGGGATGGATTGCAAAATGAGAAGGGCATTGTGCCCACTGCTGTAAAGGTTGAGTTGATTAAAATGCTTGTTTCTTCAGGATTGCCTGTTGTTGAGGCCACGAGTTTTGTCTCTCCAAAATGGGTACCACAGGTAAGCTAGGCTTGGATGATTCATTGTTGGTATAATTTCTTCTTATTCTATCTGTTCACATTGGTTGGCCTTGCAACTTTATGTAGTCTACCAAGAGTCATTGTCTTTGTCTTCATCTTTTGTTGCTTTTGGACTTCGTGTATTTCCTCCTTGAATTTATTCCATTCATTTCCTGACATATTCTTAGGGTCTGTAACTTGTTCTTTGATCACATCTGCTTTTGAGATTTCTTGAAGTCTATGTGATTCTTACTACATTTGAATGTCTATCTCTTCCTATGCTGAAAAAACCATTTTGCAAGTTTCAAGTAGTGCAATTTATGCAATTTTAGAAAGTATTAGTGAGAACAACCACAGGCACTTTTTGAGCGACGTTTCATGATAAGATTACTCTTATCTATTATTTGGGGGCACTGTTTCCCATTTTATTCTGCTTATTATAGATGGTAGTAGAAGAAAAAGAGGTCTATAAATTGAAAGAAATGGGTTGAAATTGACTTGAAAAGATAACAAACAACACTGATAAGGTTGAGGTGATTGTTTAACTTTTAAATTCACCAGACTCTTCTGTTAGTTTTGGCCTTGGTTAGCTATAGTATGATTGATTGCATTATAGCTTGCAGATGCGAAGGACGTAATGGAAGCAATTCGTAATGTTGAAGGTGCTAGTCTTCCTGTGTTGACTCCTAACCTTAAAGTAAGTATCCCAAGTAAAAAGATCTACAATAAGAAACTGATGTACACATTGCATGGCTTGAACATTTTTTTTCTTCTTCCAAATATCTCTTGCAGGGGTTTGAAGCAGCTGTTGCAGCTGGAGCAAAGGAAGTTGCTATCTTTGCATCAGCTTCTGAATCCTTTTCAAAATCAAACATTAATTGTAGTATTGCAGACAGCCTCTCCCGTTATCGCGATGTCGCACTTGCTGCTAAAAGCCTCTCTCTTCCAGTTCGTGGGTATGCTTTTCATTCACATTCACCCTTTCCAATTTTCAAATCATGTTAAAAAACATGACCAAATAATCTCAGAGTACATTATGCTTTTCAATTAATTGGTTTTTTGCCCCATGAGAGGTCACTTTATAGGAGGAAGAATATCAGTCAAGTCTGTAAAGTTTCTTCGAAAAAATGGGTGCCACTTCTTGTTTGGCTGACTTGATGATATGTTATGGGCTTCAAAAGCCGCAACTAGAATTCTGGGATGTTAGAAAAAAAGCATTACTTATTCTTTGAGTTGCTCTGACTTTAAAATTTCAGATTCAATATTTGAAAAGATTTTAGTTCACTTTATTTTTTATGTTTTTTTTTTTTTTTTGGTTTGCTCGCAAAATGATTTGGAAATGAAATCATCAGTTACGGAACTTCTGAAATGAAAGGGGGGAAATGTCTTCACTTTAGTTGAGAAGTGGAAATGGCTTTAATTTATTCCATGTGGAATTTGGGTATGATCTTTGAGGTTATGAAGTTACTACTTACTACTGAGCAACAACAAAGTTCATCTGCTTCTAGTGGCATTGAACCCTGTGGTTTCTCCTTAATATATAACATGATAAGGGCAGCTTGATCTGTAGTCTGTACGCTCATCTTTTAACATAATATCTAATGTAGGATCATTGATGCTGTGAAGCACGGTATGCATGCCAATAAACATTGTATTCCAATTAATACCTGACCAAAAAAGGGATCAACCAGTGAAAGCAATATACTTCTTACCCCATCTCCATTAATGTCTCTATGGAATAGTTACTTTATTTTATTTTTGCATGTAGAATCTTAATTCTTCATTTGGTTGTGTTTAGATACATATCATGTGTTGTGGGGTGTCCAGTAGAAGGAATGATTCATCCATCAAAAGTAGCATATGTGGCTAAAGAGCTTTATGATATGGGTTGCTCAGAAATTTCTCTGGGTGATACAATTGGAGTTGGAACTCCTGGTAAAGTCTAAAGCCTGGTATTACATTTGTAATTTGAGATGATTAGTTTCCTTCTATAGCAAGAATTCTGGTAGTTTCTATTGGTCTTTTGATCTTTCTGGTTAAACTTATTTTTTCTTTATTTCTCCCAGGGACTGTCATTGCAATGCTCGAAGCTGTAATTAGCAGTGTACCTGTCGATAAGCTTGCTGTGCATTTTCATGACACTTATGGACAAGCTCTCTCAAATATTTTGGCATCACTCCAAGTAAGAAACTTTAATATCTTACTCTTTTCATAACACTATTTGGGGAAGATTTCAGTCGTGATCCATGGAGGACCATCATTTTGTATCAACTGTAATTTCTTCACATAAGCATGTGATAGCTATTGCGAATTGTCTTCTATTTAGGGACTTGGCTTTTTTAATCACTGTGAAAGGGCCCTCTCCAAGGGCAAAGGAAAAGGCCTTGACCCAACAAACTCTCTTTCTTTCAAATAAAAATTCTCTTAGAAATTGGAATTGTATTGGGATATGATAATATTCTTTCACAGATGGGTATCAGCATACTGGATTCATCAGTCGCTGGTCTGGGAGGCTGCCCATATGCCAAGGGTGCTTCTGGTAATGTCGCTACTGAGGATGTTGTTTACATGCTCAATGGACTTGGAGTGAAGACCAATGTGGATCTTGGGAAGGTCTTGTTGGCTGGGGATTTTATTTGCCAGCATTTGGGACGTCCATCAGGTTCGAAAGCTGCAATTGCTTTGAGCAGAAAAACAGTTCATGCGTCTAAGCTATAAGGTACTGTGTGTGTCCAAGTTAGCTTGTATCTGAATATGATGTTAGCATACAAAAAAAACTTCTATGAAATAAACAATCATCCATTGTAATTGCATTGTCTTCATGACCTTTAATCAAAATAATAGTCTTTTTTCATCATTCAGTTTACAGATGCATTTACATTGGGTATTATTTAGCTACTTGTTACAGAAATGGATGACTGGCAAGCTTTATACCATATTTTTTAGGGTTGTCCATTGAGTACATGATTGGCATATACTAATTACAAACTTGATTTGAAAAAAAACTTCCTTTTTTTGTCATCCTTGCGAAGAGTAAAGATTTAAAACTTCCAAAGTGCTTGAACTTTTGATGATCTCTGAAGCTTGTCTTCCTGTGGACAACTCTTCCCTCTATGTGTGAGAACATAACCGACACCTCGTCCTCTTGTACACGAATTTCTTGCCTTCCTCCTCCTTGATCATTTGAACAGAGAAGTTATTAAGATCTCCATCTTGGATTTGTCTATGATGATGGAAGAAGTTTTAGGATCTGATTCCACTTTTTTGCATCGAACAAAGAACTCTTCAGTGATTTCACATCTTTGGCTTGGACTTTTTTTCCTCTAACAATTCTTATTGTTCCTTTCTATCGTGCGCAACATTGTCAGAACTCTTTCGATTATGTTGCTTATTGAGTTGTCTTTGCAAACCGTCCGTAGAAGAGGAATTGGGCACACTTGAATACTGACAGTCAAGAATACCTTGCTCACCAACATTCATATCCTAACAATTATTGTAACCAACGTTAATTTTTTATCTTCTTTGAATGAAGATTTGAGGAGTTGTGGAGATGCACTTTGATTTTGAAAAGTTGCGAAAATAGAATTGGGAACGATTATGATTGCGTCTTCCACACTTTGGACATTGGGTCCAATATTTCTCATTTTTTAATTGAATCCACGTTGATTTTTCTTCGTTGTTTTTTAATTTAAAATTGAGCTACACAACAGGGGGTAGCTCTCCCATTTTAACCCAAAACCCCACCCACCCGACGCAATGAGATTTGAACCCACGACCTCCTACATGGAGATGTGTGTCTTGACTATTGCGCCACCCCCTAAGGGGCTTCAAAGTTGAGCTATACAACAAGAGTAGCTCTCACATTTTAACCCAAAATCCCACCCCACCCGACGCATTGGGATTTGAACACATTGATTTTTCTTCGTTGATACCAAAAAGAAAACTCAGTCACTCGCTTCGTTGCACACCTCCCTTGTCTTGGAGTTTGCAACTTGTCAGTTGGCCAAGGATGAAGAAAAAATAAATTAAGGGCCAGTCCCTAATATTAGGGCTGGTCCCTTAAGTATTTTTTATTGTTTTTTATTTTTCTGTCCACTCTCATAGTGACATGTGTACTAGTATTGATAAAAATTATTATATTATTGTAAGTGCGGGTCCTGGTAAGGGCTAAAATTTAGTCCCAACAATGGAGAGAAATTTTTTCATAAGCCCCTATGCTTATGTGGCATCAAAAAGGACATAGATTTGACATTGAGGGACTCAAATTCAGTCCCTCTAATGTGGATGCTCTTAGTTAGTTACCCTAAAGTTTGTTACAACACATGTGCATAGGGATAGAAGAGGAAAGATACCACACTAACTTCTTAATTTTTCTAAAAGTAGAAAGCAGGACAGTTATTTTGGGACAGAGGGAATACTGTAAAATGATAGCAAAATGCTCTGAAAGATCATAATGACAAAGAATTCAGAGATGTGAGTGTGCATGTGTGTGCGTACCCACATTTCATGGGAAATTAATCATACACTCATAATTTTATAAGATAAGTATCAACAGTTCATGGGGATGGAAATAATTGAAAGATAATATCATACTTTGCTGTATAGGACATGATAGAAACATGCTGAAAACCTTCGGCATCAAGAGCTGCCCGAATTGCTCCAACGCGACCATCCATCATGTCACTGGGACTGACAACATCTGCACCTGCTCGAGCCTATTAAACAAGAAATTTATTGCAGAATAATCAGGCACAATTGACTACACAACGAAGAGTTTTGAAATGACCTGAGAATTAAAGGAAATGTGACTCACCCACCATGAGATGCCAACAAAATAAAATATTGACTCAAGGATAAAGTAAGTTATGTTAAAGAGAATGTTCTAAGTTAATGAGCAAAGTTCAAAACCCAAGGTCCACTTAATTTTTCAGAATTATGCCACTGATTATTCAAGAAAAGTAAAAGTGCATACGTTTGATATGTGACCATTACGTATATCCTAAGTAACTGCAAAACACAACTTTTTTCAAGGTTACCTGAGAGACAGCTTGTTTGCATAACTGATGTACAGTCTCATCATTCATTATCACTCCTACAAGGTAAGAAAGATGCAAATTGCAATCAATATCTCTAGTTCATGGAAAACTGACTTTAGAAGTACATAAAATGTTTAATGCAATTAATTTGCAGAATAACACGAAAGGAATAGCTTAATACATCATACATATATTACACATCAAAATAAAGATTCAACTTAAATACAAAATTGATACACAAAACACTTTAGTGTAAACATATCCCAAAATTCAGAAGTATAAAGTAAAGTGATGTTCTACATTTTCACATGTTTATGACAGTTTTTTTTCCTGCTTCATAAATTAAAAGAAAAACAACTGCCATTGTGCTTATAAAAGAACCTAACTTTTCAGCTGAGCAGTACTTAGTTTCCTGCAGCCACAGCTCTTAGGTTCAAGCCACAGATGGCCCATATGTGTATGTTTAGGTTCGAATACATCATCCAAGGCTTACACACAAAAATCAAATTCCAGAATTTGGTGTTGAAACAATAAAGCAAGAACTACAAACAATAAAAAATAAAAATAAAGCACATCTTTCTTACCATCTTCTCTAACAATGCCATCATGGCCATCTGAGGAGTATGGATCTAGAGCAACATCAGTGTAGATAACCTAATGAAAAATATGAAGAATCAATGTGGCTGCTACATATTACACAAACCAATCTATCCTCAAAACTAGATAACTTAAATAAAGAAATAACATCACTTACAAGATCAGGGAATTTGTCTTTAAGCAATCTTATTGTTCGAGGTACAAGTCCATTATCATTGTATGCTTCGACTCCACTGGGGGTCTGAAATGCAAAGATTAATTATAATACATGACCCTGTGAAACTGAATTGGAACCTAGTAGAGAGAAACAACCTTCAAAGCGTCAGGAACTTTTGGGAACAGCACAATGCTATTAACACCTACATCCCGTGCCTTTGCAACCTGCATAAGACAATGGCATCTTAAAAACAAATGCATAATTTATTGCATAACTATCACAAGTATACGGTTTATTAAATAAAAACACTAAACTTCAATTTTAACTTATTATGTGTCAAAATGGATAACCCATTGAAAAGAATTGCCACAAAATTAGCTTCTCTACCAACAGCTTAGAGCCTTCCCTGATAATTATACAACAACAATGTACAGTACCCACACCAATGTGCCAATCAAGATTCAAGAACACCACAAGAGATACTTGGCACTTACTAAGATTACAAATTTAGGCTCTATATAAGTGCATACACACAATTTCAAAAAGTATGCTGTGACAACAGATGCTTGATCAAAGCTCCACCGCATAGCAAAAGTCAATTGAAACAGTAACAATACTGAACATGGAACTAAACTCGTATTGCTGATTAGCTCAACGAATCTCCAAGGAGACACTTCTCATCTTCTTTTGTATTATGTTCCAACCATGCCATACACAGAACTTACAGTGAAAGAGATTGCTTATTATTTGAGATGCCATTCAACGCGATATAACACACATATTACTACCTCCACTACACTTTTAACTGTCCCTTTCCTTTTTTATATGAAATTATGCTTGAATTACTAATGATATCCTTAATTGACAAAGTTACAACTTACAACAAAGGCCTATATCATATGATCCAACAAAGAGTATGGTTTCATGATAAACTTGGAGCTTCCTACTTGAACATGACAACATGTTATACTAAAGGGTGTAAGTATTTTTCTTTTCTCCTCTATGCTCTCTGCAGAGAGCTCTGGAGTCAAATTCTTTGAAATAATATGATCAATTGTTTATTGTTATACAATCTGCCCCAGATAAACCATAAGTCGGTGCTTCTTAAAACTAAAATGTAGTATTAGTGACCGTCTAAAGTCAGTGCATAATAACTAACACATGAAATCAAATTCAGCTCTTTTTCTTTTTTTTGATCAAATAATGCAGCTCATTTTAGTTGTGCACCATGTTGAGAACCAGTTCAAGCTCACCTCTTCTACAAGTCCGTGTCTCCAGCCAAGCCTGTAACATCCAGGCATTGCTCCAATAGGCGCATCCTCCTCACCTGCAAATAACGGAAAGTGAGTTTCAGGCACAAAGAAAACTCAGATAATCCATTCCAATTCATAACGGGAGTAAAATACAAGAGTAGAACCCATGGTAACACCAACCTTCGTGAATAAATAACGGATAGACAAAATTTGCTGGCGACAAACTAGTTTCTTGGAAAGCTGCTCGTAGTACTGGTGATCTCCTATTGCGTCGAGGGCGTCGCCCAAGTGGCTGAACCAAAATCAAACCAGACATCAATCATGTAAAACACAAAAGCTAATTAACTGGCACCAAATATTTAATTAAAAACATCCAAAATGCAACCTATATTATACAATATAAAATAAAGGGTTAAATGGTTTTGCCTCACCTGGACCGACAGTTTTTTTGGTTTTAGCCCCTAATTAGGGTTTAGCACGGTTTTACCCCCTCGGACTGCTCTAATTTTTTGAATTAAACTTACGTTATCGATTGTAGCCGGTTTTGATGTGCCACGTCAGCTTAGGGTGACACGTCATCATTGTGCCACCTAAGATTTTAGTCCATGTCAGCCTCCAGTTGTTGCGATAGATGGAATGAAAACGTTTCATTTTTTAGATAATATCCCAAAACGATGTCGTTCTTACCTCAGAAAATGAAATGAAACGCTATTGTTCCATCTATCACATTTGGAGTTTGACGTGTGCTACTCACGTAGTCTAAAATCTTAGCTAACATGATGACGTGTCCTATCAAAACTACCGATAATGTGGATTTAATTATAAAAAAAAATTAAAGTCTAATGCTAAAATAAGTGTCCTTGCAAAACCAATTAACCCTAAAATAAAATATAAAAAAGTCAAACTTTGCCCTAGTTTGGCTATAATGTTAACGTTCCAACATTTACAATCTGGAAAGCTAATGCAAATGACGTATCTGGAATAGAAGAAAATGTACTGACAAGTGAAGGGACCACAGGGGTCCCGGCGGGTGCTGCCGGCTTGGGAGGGATCGGAGGTGCCTCGGGCACGTTTCCGGCGACGACGGCGGCCTCGCATTCAGCATCACTCAACCCCATCTTCTTGACCGGACCATCACGCGACTCGCTGCTGGCTCTGACAACAAGTAGCCGCCGAGAAGGACTCGCCGCCTTGAAGCTGAGCTTGGCCGGAACAGAGCGAAATATGAAATTGGCAGATGGGCTCAAAGCGGAACAGTTGTGGGCAGGTCGAACACTAGACGGCGGCGCGTTCATCACAGTGGAAGCCATAAATTGAGGACCTTTATGTGTACCCAACAGTTGAGTATTGTTATGAAGCTGTGAAATTGAAATCGAGGGAGAGAGAGATGGGCTTATCTGATCTGATCCGATGAGGGTGATGGGGTTGGGAAGAGGAGAGACCAATGAGAGAGGGACAAAAGGGAGCTATGATGTGGACGTTGACTTTGGACACACCTACTCTTATTTTTTTTTTCTTTGGTATTTATTTGACTTTTTAGTATATTAGAGGTGCCAATTAGGACTTTTTAACCCAAACCCGGATCGACATATCCGGTCCGATTTATAAATTTGTAAATCGGTCTGGTACGGTATGGTCAAATCAAGGAAGACCTGAACCTGACAGTATATTTTTCTTATTAGACCTTGTTTGTTTTCTTTACTGGCTCCTTTAAGAAAATGTCACATAGAACTAGCTTAAAGAAGAACAATGTCACACGCGCAGTAGTATGTATGGCAAAATCCATATTTTTGCTCCTTAACGAAGCTAACACAGTAAAATGCTTCTTACAGGAGGTGATTTGCTTCAGGAGCTGGAGGCCTCCGGTGGAGAGTAGTGTCTCCTTTAAGAAGGAGGTTTGGTTGTGTGAAAGACTATTTTGCCCACAAAAATAGGGTTGTTGTGGTGTGATAAAAAAGAGAAAATGTGAACTGGTGTCATGAATGCAGAGTAATATCCAAATAAGAGGGAGAGTCTCATATTTGCAACCAATAAATTTTAACCAACAACTAATAATAATTGCATTTGTTGCTTAAAATCTTGGTAATGATTGTTAAAGTGTAATGAATAGTAGATGAGCTTTTGGGAAAAACTAAAAGTGGATTTAAGGGTTTTGTGTTTTGACTTGTTGTACTTAGGGCTTGTTTGTTTAGTTTACTGCAAAACTATAAGGAGATGTAAAGAGGGGGGGTGAAAACTTTAAGAAGATATAAAGAGCTGCTTTAAAAAGGAAGTTATGTTTGGTAAATGCCCGATTGTAATGAGTTGAAAGTTGAGTGTATTGCAAAAGTTTGTTTGGTAAAAAACAATTGTAGGAGGTATAA
>JAYMTF010005540.1:0-11420 GCA_036897485.1 Pelargonium nanum | reverse complement strand
AAAAGACACTCAATGAGAATGCAAGAAATGGTTAAACTTGATGAGGTGGCATCACCTGATGCCACCTCACTAAGTTTAACACATATATATGTAGATTTTATAAGAAACTGTGAAACACGAGAGATGCTTAATTAATATTTTGTAAGAACACAATTTTTTAACTTCTTTTTTTTATTTTTGTGATTGCAGTCTCCGGCGCTGGAATCTTCAATGACTTGAATGTTCCGGCCCGGAAACTGCATTCAAATTCAAACTCAAATAGATCACCAAGCGAAATTATGAACCAGAATTTTCCTTCTAAAATTATCGGGAAAAAATCAAACCAGCTTTAGACCATGTCTGTTATCAGAGATCATTCAAAAAAGGCCCAAATTATACCGTGAAGTCGTGAACTATATACTGAACTCACCAAAAATGGTGGATCGCAGCTTCTGTTACTTTTGGGCTTCTTCTCCGCCGGAGCATTCTCTGAAATTGGGGCCATTTTTAAGTCACCAAAGCTTCTGTGGCTTTGAATCTGAAGAATTCTCTGTAACATCGAATCTCTCACGATCTCTATCTTTCTCTGCCAACCCTTTGCGCCACCACCACCTCCACCTCCGTCAAGCCTTCTTTTATAGAGCTAACAATTTGGATCCAAAACCCGACCTACATTTTAGGGATTCGGGTGACACAAAATAAAACGGTCTAATTTTGTATCGACTCGGGTCGGATAAATTCGCACAAAATCCTCGCATTTTGTATTAGAAAATCGAAACCCGCGTCTTCTGTGAATCATGTTTAGAGAATGCATTTTAAACCCGACTAAAAATTTGGAATGTCGGATCTAATTTAAATTGTCACCTCTAATTGGCCCTCAATCTCTTCCTTTTCCTTGCAATCTGTCTCTCTCAGTCTATGCCCATTTCAAACTTGTTGAAGTGGTGACTAAAAATATCCGATATTGGTATAAGATAAGATAAAATGGTGCAAATGCAATAATACTAAAAAATTAAATTTTTAGTAGTAAAAGCTCAAGTCAAAATATGTAGCTTGAGGCTCGCAATTCCGGTACCATATGAAATATACCTACACTAACAAGATTGATAAATGCGGTGATTTTTGTTAAAACTAACTGAAGGTCAACAAAACTTGTACTTTAAGAAATATACATACACTAACAAGGTTGATAAATGGGGTGATTTTTGTTAAAACTAATTGACAATCAACAAAACTTGTACTTAATGACAGATGCGGTTGATCTTTTAGAAATGGGAGCTCAAAAACTTAACAAAACTTGTACTTAATAAGAAATGAGGCGATTTTCGTTAACATTAACTGACGTTGCAAATTATTCATATATTATGTAACTAATTGCAACGTTTAAAGTTTATGTAGCTATATTGCAAATCATGAATTCCATCTCCGATCTTCAGCTACTACATCACATAGGAGCCGGAAATTTGAGACACGACACATGACCCTCTTCACACACAACACAATTTAAGCGTGCTTCACTTGACATACTTATAATTGTGTTGTGTTGGATTTATGAAACACGCACGGCACGGTAACACAAACTAATAATCGTAAATTATATTAGTATTATTAAATCATAACATCGATTAATCATTTATTGACCTCTTCTCATTTATTGACCTCTTCTCTGCCTCGATCTTATTAGTCTCTACAAGTTCCGATGCAGCCGACGTATCAACATGATTACTACACGTGCCGTGAACACATCACATACAAGAATGCCTATAATCATACTTTGAGTAACTAAATTAGTTAACATCCGAGGTACGAGACCAATATTCCTTGTAAAGCTGCCCAAACAACGACCCCTCCTCCTTTACCAGCTTCGTTGGCTTCTCATATTCCACAACTTTACCATCACTAATTCCAAGAACCATGTCACAATCCATCACAGTTGGTACTCTATGAGCCACTGTGATCACTGTGCAATCACCAAACTCAGTCCTAATTGTCTTTTGCAGAATAGAATCAGTAGCATTATCTATGGAAGCTGTGGCTTCATCAAGAACCAATATTCTACTTCTCTTCAGCAATGCTCGTCCCAAGCAAAACAACTGTCTCTGTCCCATACTCCAGTTTGATCCGTCTTGCGCAACTGCAAAACCAATCCAGACAATACAGTTAAGTTTGTTGTCTCAGGTTCGAGACTCGCTTGTTACTGATAGAAAAAAAAATACTTCGGTTCTTGTTTTTCTGGTTCTTGGTTCTCACCTATTGAGTTCAGGCCCTCTCCTTTTTCTTGAATGGCCTCTCGGAGCTGGCACTTTTCGAGAACCTCCCAGATTTCTGAATCCGTGTGGACCGATAAGGGGTCGAGGTTGTATCTAACAGAGCCAGCAAAGAGTGTTGGGTCTTGCGGGATGATCCCGAAATGTGATCTTAGGTCATGGAGACCGATTGTGGAAATGTCGAGATCATCAACTATGATTTGTCCCTCGGTAGGCTCAACGAGCCGGAGAAGGACACTTATGAGAGTTGTTTTGCCACTCCCGGTTCTCCCAACAATCCCGATCTTGTGCCCTCCTTCGATTGTAAAGCTTATTCCTCGAAGAACTAGGGGCGCATTGGGCCTGTATCTAACCTGTTTCAAACGAAGGGCAAAAATGTCATTTTACATATTCATAACAGATTGTGAAACTCTACTAATAAAGTTGACATTTTAAGGTTAAAACACAAACCATTATATCAAATTCAACATACTATCAGAGTTGGTTTTAATCCGACCTCTTGTTAAGTTTTTGCCCTTTTTACCTTCAAATTGCGGATTTCCACTTTGCCAAGAGAAGGCCAGTTTTGTGGAGGCCTAGAATCTTCAATAACTTCAGGAGCTTCACTAGGAAGATGCATGTATTGCTCCAATCTTTCCACTGAAATTATTGAATTCTCTAGCATACATTGTTGTTGGACAGAAGTGACCAGAAACAAGTTCAATGAAAGACCATAAGCCAATGCCAATCCAGCATAACCTGTCACAAAATGTAGAAAAAAATCTTGTTAGTGCACCATGTTTTCGCACTTTGTGTCGTTTTGGAGGGCATTTTGGTCCTTTCACTATTTTCAGTTACAGTGAGGGTAAAAAATGTTAATAAGTGAAGAAAAGTTGTGATGCAGAAGACGCGACACTTTTAGACTCAGATGTTGATGTTCAAGAATTAGGCTGAAGCTTGTTCGGTTCTAGTGAAATGGGCCAACAAACAAGACAATCTGGTGTTGTTTGGAGGGCGTTTTGGTCTTTTTACACTTTTCATAAGAAAATGCTAATAGTTTATGAATACCAGATTCAGAAGCTCCAAGTTGGAGCAAAGTCATAGCAAGTGCTGATGATGAGAGCACAATGGCACATAGTATCTCAAGCCGTAGAATCAACCACTCATTTGCTGAGAAGCTATGGAAATTTGTACTTGCATTCACATCGATAAGGTCTAGATTCTTCTCGAAGAACCGATCTTCTTCCCCGAAAGCTCTAATTGTGACGACTCCAGCAATGGACTCGGATAGGTGACTTGCAAGTAAAGACTTCGTCGTGCCATTCATTCGCATAAACTCTTTCGCGGAAGCAAAGTAGTATCTCTAACAATAAAATGAAACCGAAAGACATACATATTGTTAGCAACAAATAGGTCGGATCTTGATAATTCAAGAATTATTTCGATAGTTTTTCCGAGACATATCAACATATATATAGTCCTTACTTGCAAGATAATGGTAAGGAAAATCATGGGTATGATCACAAACAAGACAGGCCAGGTGATGATAACCAACACTCCATATATTGCATAAGTGTTCATTGCAGATCCAACACTAATAGCCAATTTGAAAGCAATATCAGTATCAACCAAGCTCAAATCAGAAGAGACCTGCACAGCTCAAAATCAAACAATGAGAGTAAATTTCTTTAACTTTTTTTTACCTACCTAAGAGCTTATGTCGTGTTACGTCAGTTCAGGAGTGTAGAAAGATTTAATCCTAAAATAGGAAGACAAAATGTGACTCTGTTCAGAAGTGTAAAAAGATTTAAGGGTTCTGTCGAGAGAACCCTTGTTTTGCAAGATATGTACCTCGAGCAGTTGGGTGCTATTGAGTCTTCTCATCTCGAAAGGTAGCTAAAAGGGTGAGACTTTCCTCAAATCAACCGATGTGGGGTAAACCCAACAATCTCCCCTTTCACTATACGGGCCCAGGTTGCAACCATGGGCTCTGATACCTAAGTAGGTGCTATTGGCCTTCTTAGCCCAAAAGCTAGCTCAAAAAGTGAGGTTTTACTAAGTACCAACCGCTTTCACAAGGGATCAAAACCAACATATTCGACTGTTGGAGTATGAATTCAAGACCAAAATTTAATTTAAGCTTCAGAGGGTTTAGTCGAGAGAAACCATGTTTTGCAAGATAGGCACCTCGACGAACAAAATAGTAGGACACCGGAGATTCTAAGGAGTAACACTACCTACCATCGCACTAAAAAGTAATGTCATGTCATGTCATGTCAGTTCAAGAGTGCAAAAAGATTTAACGCTACGATGAGCTATGCTATATATGGTTCAAGAGCTCTTACCCGACTTAGTATTCTTCCCAGAGGAGTTGAGTCGTAGAACGACATTGGCGCGTGAAAAAGAGAGCTCAACAAGGTGGAAAACATGGATTTCGAGACGGAAAAACCCAAGAGAACATTGAAGTATGATCTAAAGAACAAGAAGAAAGCCAAGACACACCCCATGAGAGTGTACACTATGATCAGCTCCTTCGTGCTCACATTCGAATTGTCGATGTTCGCGGCTAACCAATAGTTTTGTGCCAGCTGTCCGACCACAAAAACTGTATGGAATGACACAGACAATGTGAAGAACAAGACACCTTTGTCTTGATTCAAGTACTGTATGTAAGGCTTGAAACCTGTGTCTCCAATCTCTTTCTCTTCTTGCTTGATCAATTGGTCTCCTAATGGTGCACCAGATTGTTCCCAAATTTGAATCTTTTCGATTTCTTTGTTCGATGTCTCGGGTTTTGTGAAAGACTTGTCCATAGCAGAGCTCTCATTTGCAGCAGTTTGGTTATGGGCATTGACAAGGTTTTGAAACTCTGTGCTTGAATCCATCAACTGATCATAGCTTGCAGCTCTCAAGATCTCTCCACCAGACATCAACTGTCACAAAATTGAAAATTGATATCAGAATAAAGGGTTAAATCTTTCTACACCTTCATGTATTGTTCGGAAAATCAACTGAAGTATTAGTATCCCAAATTTGAATTTTTCTTTATGTTTTTGAGCTCGTGTGTGAAGGGTAAAAATGTCATTTTACAAGTTAACACCCGTTATCTTACACATCTTTTCGAAGTAAACCACCTTTTTTACCCTTCCAAAATCGAAAACTTGAAAGATTATTTTATTTTTCATGTAAAATTATGCATATGTTTTTTCACGTGAGCAAAAAGTTTGTAGCGATCAATGGAGAAAACTGTATCCATCAGATTAAAAGGCGGTATGAAAAGAAAAAGAATAAAATACCAAAACTACCCCTACTAAAAATGATATCATGTGAAATCAGAAAAGAAGATGTGACACATCATCAGCTCACATGTACCAATCCGCATTCAAAAGAAAGAAAAATATAGCGGTTAAAACTAGAACTTTTAAACAAAAGGTTACTTAGAATACAAGAAACCGAGTTTTGGGTAGATCTAACCAGAATAGAATTGAAAACTGGGAGAAAATCGACTTGGTGGGTCACGAGCAGGACCGTCTTTCCCGCCAGAGCGTCCATGACATAGTCCTGAAAACAGCAAATAGCCAAATATTAGCTACATTTTGCTGACAAAACAATACTGTTAGCTAAAAGATGTGACAATCACATTGAAGAGACTGGTTGCAGTATGTGCATCCACAGCGCTAAACGGATCATCGAGGAGATAAACGTCGGCGTTTTGATACAATGCTCGAGCGAGTTGAACTCGTTGCTTTTGCCCGCCACTCAGGTTCACTCCTCTTTCTCCTAACTCGGTTAGGTCACCAAATGGCAGCATGTTAATGTCTTTTGTTAGTGAGCTCTTTTCAAGAACTTCTTGGTACCAAACATGATCCATGGTGGACCCAAATAGAATGTTTTCTTGTATAGTTCCTGTCTGAATCCATCCGGTCTGAGAAACATATGCTATCTTTCCTCGAACCCGAACCTTTGAATTAAAAATAAATCAGCAAATTAGTTATGATCGGTGTTGAGAGTTTCTTTCGAAGGGTAAAATTTTTCCAAACCTCTGAACTATTCAAAATTTTGGAAATAGCTATTACATTCTCACAAATTTTGTTAGCAAAAATACAATATTTTTTAATAAATAAAAATCACCACCATGATCCTCTAAAAAAAATTACGATCTTGAAGGGCGAAATAGTCATTTGGAAATTTAACTGAGAAGAAGGGCAAAATAGTCATTTTGTAGTTATATAATTGTTATACCATATTTTTTTGTACACAGTGTAAAAAGAAAAAGACAAATTTGTTTTCTTGTTCAATACTCTGCTTTTCTTATCAATAGGGGTCTTTTTTGGTAATTTATTTTAAATAATTTTATTTTTGAAGTTCAACTAGGAGAATGTTTCACCATAGAAAAACCATTATTTTTATACGAGAATAAGTCTACCGACAAAAACCGTTATCTTTATAAAAAAATGATCTACCGACGAAATCTTATACTTTTGAATCGTTGAAACGATAATTGCAAGAATAATATAGCTTACTGCGCCATTGATGTAAGGAACTTCCCCAAGAATAGCAGCCAAAAGTGTGGATTTGCCCGAACCAACCTCCCCACAAATCGCCACCTTCTCCCCCGGATTCACCACCAAATTTATATTCCTAAGCGTCGCCTTTGAAGAACAATCACCCCAAGAAATCTCATCACACCTAACAAAAATGGCATCACTGGACTCTCCACCAATGCACATTTGCCTCACATTTTTATTCTCCAGCTCGGGCGCCTCAAGAAACCTCTCGATCCGGCTCAACGACACATTAGCCTCAATAAACACCCCGGCGACATCAGGAATGAGCCTGATCGGCTGCTGAGCGAGCCGAATACACGCCAAGAACGTGAAAAGATTGCTCGCATCGAGCGTGATTCCAAGAAAATAACACACACAAATAGTAAAGGCCGTCACAAATAATGGAGACGACCAAAAAAGAACGGTATAGTACCCTTTTTGCCTCAAAACCGACAAGATCCACACGGATTCTTCGATCCTGAGCTTTTCTATGACGTTCTTGAAATGCGCCTCCCACGCGTAGAGCTTCAAAATCTTCATGTTCCCCAGAGTTTCGCTAATCGCCTTGATCCTGCTGTCCTGCGCACGCATGAGTTTTGTTTGGTACTGATGCTGGAGCTTCGCCATAGGCGAGCTCACGAGAACCGTCAAGACGAGCGCGAGAAAAGCCGCGAAAGTGGCAAACCCAATCGAATAGTACACAATGAACAATGCTAAGAACAATTGTAGAGTTGTGGACCAAATTTGATGGAACCAGTACGGAAACTCCCCGATTCGAACAGCATCAACCGTCACATAGCTCATGATTTCAGCTCCCGAATGATCGATTTTTGCAAGATTCGACAAGCGAAGCTGTTTCTGATAAATAGCAGCGGAGAGCAAAGACCTCACTTGGAGACCTACGAGTCTTGTTCTAAAGAACCATTGTCTCTCCGAGAGAGACTCTAGGCATTTCTCCACGAAGAGCCCGATCGCGAGCACGTAGCCTTCGTTCTTGAACGATTCTTCGCCTTCAGCGACCTTGATGAAGGCTCGGAGGAGGAGAGGACCCGTGGAGAGCGCGAGGACCTTGATCAGCGCGAAAAACCCGGTGATCAAGATCGCTCTCCAATGGCACGAAACAATCACAAACAAAACTGATGACGATTCTTCGTTTTCTTTCTTTTTGCTCAACATGTCAACGAACTTCAAGTAGCACGTCTTGGCCCGATCTTGCTGTCTCAGCTCGGGGACATCCTCGAGCTCTAGAACCTTCTTCTTGCCCTCTTTCATCAGCGGATTGAGCCACCAAAACGACATTGTGCTGAGAAAACCCGCCCTCGCGAACGGAGTGACGTTTCTTGAATTTGCTTCTTGATTGAGTAGAGGTTCTTGAATGTGATCATTGGCTTCTGGTGACTCGTTTTGTCCGCGAAACGCACAGACGAGCAGCAAGACTGCCCCGGGGGAGGAGAGGACGTCGAGGATCGTGTGGACCGACACGAATTTGTGAACAAAAGCTTCAAAAATGGAGGAAATGGAGAGGAAACAAGAGAATGAGAAGACAAGTAGTGAAAAAAGCTTCTCTATTCTGATATTTGGGAGGCTCAGCTTCTTGAAGCTTATGGTCAAGCCTAGAATCAGCCATGTGAGGCCTTGGAAGATCATGACAAGCCAGTGTTTTGTGCTTAGCTTCTCAAGAACCAACCAAACTCCACAAACCAAATAGGCCAAACCAAGAAGAGAATTGAGAATTGCAGAGAAAAAGATCAGTGGAGAGCATTGAAATTGAGGCTTTGATGATATAGCAATTGTTGAGAATGATTTGTAAGTGAAGAAACAGAAGAGAGTGATCAAGAACAAGGCATCAATTGAAATGGTCAAAAACTGGATGAGAGATGAATATGGATCTTCAATGGCTAAACTACACAAACTCTCCATCTCTGAAAGTTGATATGAATCAGCAACTTCTTGAGTTGAGTAGCAAGAACAAAACAATAAATTGGAAACTGAGATTTTTTTTAGTATCAAGAACAGAGCATCTCTGTTTCATGATATTTATGAAGCAGAACTCAGATGTAGTCTTTACTGGTTATTAACGCAGACAGCAAGTCTTTTTTTTGGGTTTTTTGTTAAGCGACGGGACAGCAGACCTACAAAGGCATGTGTTTCTCACCTCCTAGTGGGGGCGTCAATCGAGTTAGTTGTTAGTTTTCCCCCTTAAACTCATAAATCTCACCTCATACCGTCGGCAAGGAGGCTCCTACCTGAGACCTTAAAAAAAATCCAAAGCGCATCAACCGCTTGACTCAACATGCCTTGGTACCTCGTTCGATTTTTGAGTTTAGCCCGTCATGTTAACTATTGAATACATGTCAGCCTGCTACCCCAATCAGCTAAAATAGTGTAGTTTTGACTGCTAATAGTGGAAATAAAATATGAACACGAAGTATACGTGTAAATCATTTCTTTTGTGTAACAAGAAAGTTGAGAGCCTCAAATCCTTGCTCTCCAATAAAGTATGTCACTTGATTTTTTACTCTTACATATTAGACCGAATCGATGATATCACGACACACCTAAATTGTTATAGTTGAATTTTGATTCTTTTTAATAATGTGTAGACTTATTAGTGGCTAAACCTACGACAAGTGCATCACTATATTTTGTCCATGCATATGTAGGTCATTTTAGGCTATAATCATTGCTTGGTTCTTGGCTTGTTGCTAATAATTTTAGCAAGTTAACATTTCACTTGCATGTACAATTATGTTGCATGTCTTGTCTCGTCCTTAAAAATGCTAGTTTAGTAAGGGCGATAATTTTGGGCTTCAAGTTACAGTATGAGTCAAATCGAATTTTGCATTTCAAAATATTTTTTTGTTAGGCAAGCAGTATGTTTTATTAAACAACCCGAAGGCGTAAATAAAAGTACAAAGAACGTGTACCATATCCTAACTCAGACACAAGATAGGATATGCCACCCAAATGGCAAAACTAAACCCAATAGATACGTGTGAAATCGTTCAGATTTGTTCGGTCCGATCCTATTTGTTTCAAAATTTTACTAAATACAACCCGGAAGTTGATCGACCAAATTGTAATCCCAAAAATTTGAATCCAAATTACCGGAAAGTACGAAGATAATAATTTTTTTAAAGATTGCAATCTGTGTAACTATTTTTTAGCACAATGAATAATAAGAAGATTAAATTTAAAAAAAATGAACTTGGAGCACATGATGAATATATAAGGCTAACCTAACAAACCCAATAATTATTCTACTCGATCTTTCCATGTCTCTTTCTAGTGATTAAGGGTTTGATGGTTGGTTTCACAAGGAAACAAAAACTTCATGCAAAAACAAACAACTTTATACTAAATTCCCATGAATTTCAGGATCTAGATAGCTAGACTTATAAGATTTGGAAAATGACACAATCAAAGAAAATATTAGAAAAATAAAAGTCTATGGTGTATAGATTTGAGTTTTGGATTATAATAATGAACAATTATTCAACTAATCCATTAATTAAATTAATTACTGTGATATTTGACCAACAACTATACATCATTAGAATCCAAGTGAGATATGGATATTATTATGAAATAATAATTTGCTGAATCATCAATCTAACTTGACCATTTCTTTTAGTTGCAATAGTTGGCATTAATTTGTGTTGGTCCACTCATTAATATGTATGATACCATAGTTGATACTGTATAGGTTGGTCCATAATATTCCAAGAAAAAAATTCATTGTTCTCTCTAACATTTTTACTGACATGCAAAAAAGTATATAGATATTTTTTTATGTGCCTCGTGGTCTTTTGGTTTACAAAGTCTTGACCAAGACAAGACAAGACAAAAAAAAAATGAAATCAAGTACTTGAATGGGTGACCAATTATATGAGTAGGTCGACCAAAAATAATATGTTCTTCGATTGTTATGTTGTATTGATCGACCAATATATATGATAAATAAAGTGGTAGTTTAATATGTGTTTTGTTTATTTGACATTTTATAGATGAATAAAGAAAATTCAAATTCGTTCAATTCTATTAGAGGAAGAGGGATCTATTAGTTTTGTTTTCTCTAACTATCAATCATAAAAAAATGGAGGGCTCAAATTGGCCGATATAAATCGATTAATTAAATGGCTCTTAGTACTTTTATTATTTACTACTTTAAATTTCATCTTAAGGATAATTTAATTATTGTACAATAATTTTTATATAAAAATTTATAACACAATTTCTTTTTACACATCATTTTGCAACTCATTTTGAGGAATATAACCTAAATTTTCTATAGACTTTCTATGTCTTTCTTTTATCTTCTATTATCTCCTTTTGCCAAATAGAATTTCTGTTTTATAAGTCTCAGACAAGGCCTTAATATAAGATGTCATTTGTTCAAGATAAAACTTTCTTATCTCAAAGATAAAATAAAAAATTCTCAATAGAGAATTTTACGAAAGATCAACAATTATTACTGTCATTTTGTCAATTTCAATGTTTCTTCTATGTTGATTAGTGTGCCAAATTATTATTTTTGGCACTAAGTGTTTGGGGCAGAATCTTCTGGTTTTTATCTGGAAGATTTTGGTGTACAGGATGCAATTTCATGGTGGTATATATATATATATATATATATATATATATATAT
>JAYMTF010005539.1:0-11420 GCA_036897485.1 Pelargonium nanum | reverse complement strand
CTTGGGATTCTGCATTTTCCCTTCACTTTCCGATGTGTCAAATGCTCTTATCAACTATTCCAGAAAAGTTAACATTTCGGGAAAATATGCTTTCCTGTTGCCAAACGATACCTAAATTGAGGAGGCCAAATTTAAACCCATTATGTCTTCCAAGTGTCTTGGCTTCCTTCGAGGCCTCATAGATAGGCGAGCGTGTGAGAAACGAATCAAAAGGACAGAAGAATCGTGTTTTATCACGACGAGTCGAACTATATTGCAATAAAAGGTATGCCCAACTGTTTCAGAGGAATGCATGAGAACCAAGTTCATCTAAACACGGAAGGACGCCTAGGAATTCCTCTCGTCGTGACTGAGTGATGCCCGAGCACGTGGAGGGGTTTTTTCGGTCACTCATATCTTGATCATGAGGTGAGCATCCTAGTAGCGTGAAAACACTCTAAGCACTTGGGAACTCCGTAGTTGCAAGTGCTATAGTTAGAATTGCATGCAACGTGGTTGGAAGGGCGGCGTATGAAGGACGCGCACGGTAGTTGGAAACTCCGTAGTCGCACTTTTGGCACAAGTCTCTGGGCGCGTGCTTTGAGAACATATCTTGCGCGTATCTGACACATGTCTTTGGCACGCTTTGGGAGCAAGTATCGTAGTCACGGGATGAGGGTGACATGGCGCGTCACCATTGGTGAGCTCAATAATAATTAGAAAGCTGTAAACGATTGGTCGTTCACTAGATGTTTAAACGACCTACGAATACATCACAACGCAGGATCTGAATGAGTGTTCAGACAATTACCGAAGAGGAAGAAATAGCACTGTGCCACGTCACAGAGAAGGGCCCAGGTAAATGACGTGTTCGATTGTGATTGGCAATGTGGGGCGTGGGTGGGTGGCGGTTTCGTTGCTTGCAGTTTAGAGCAGAGAGGAGAGAAGAGAAAGAGAGTATTTAATCGGGGATTAGAGAGAGTATCGATCAGAGCTGTGAATAATAATTCAGAGTTCGCAAATAAAATCAATAAAAATGAGAGGAAGGTGGTTCCGATGGGTCGCTTTCCTCTTCCTCTGCCAATTGCTTTCTCTGCAATCGCTCCTTGCTTCAACTCCTCCTCTTCCTCCTCCAAACGACCAGGTTACGATTCTATTCACAAAACTCACTTCTTTATTTGTTTTCCCTCGAAAACCTAACTAATTGCACTCCTTGCACTGCCTATTGTGTAGCTTATTGCTTCGTGATTTTGCTACTTCTCACGAATCCAGTTGTTAAATAGGTCACTTTTTATGTAATCATTTGTGGGTAACCCCCAAAATTCTAGTTTTGCTAACGATGAACTCTAGAAATATTGGTTTCCTAGGGTTATTTTGTGTCCAATTAAGGTTGTAATGTTGTATCATGAGATGCTGCTTATGAACTCCTATAGCTATTAGGGGATAATGGTTTATGGGGCATGTGTTGAGTTTTCTGAAATTTTAGGCATTATGGATATAGGTTAGATGGAAATGAGGATATTGAATATTTTTCAAGAAAATTTGATATGCATTCTACAATGCAAGGCCAGTGAGGCAAAGAGTTGTGGAATTATGTTGTAGTTCAAATCTCACTTGTCAGTTTATTCCTGTGCACTAGATAGAAAATTAGAGTTCCATGCCTATAACATGCCCCCTTAAAGTTTATCTTGCACTGTGCTGTAATATGTCTGGCTCTTAAATAGCCATATTTAAGTTCTTAGTCATTCTGAATGTCATTGGTGACTGTTCAAGACCAATGTTTCCCTTAAGAATTGTATTCCACATATTAGTATTACTTAAATTCGTGTTAAAAGCAGGATTGTTTAATCCTTGTTTTGACTACTTAAATTGTGTGTGTACCTCTCTGCATTTCATGCATTACTTTTAAAGGGTCTGTTGGATTCTTGCTTTGATTCATTTCCTGTACGTACATTGTTTAATGTGATCTCTTTTATACACCTTTGTTAATTCAACCATATTAAGATGTAGATCACAATTTTTTTTTGCTTTTCCATCATATTGTGCAAGGTTGTATGACCAACAGGTTAGGCCATCTTTTGCCTGCTGGTCATTGCATGAGCTTATGCTGAAATATTTCCATTTGTGCTATCTGTTACTAATGATGCCGTCCATTTCTTGTCCATGGCAGGATTCTAAAGACTCTGTAGGTGCAAGGTAATATGGAATAAATTGTCAAAGCTGTCAATCTTAGCAGCAAAAGCATCTCTTTTGGTTTTTCATGCTCAATGATATCTTGAAAGATTATTATGAAAGTGTTGTATTTACCTTATAATAAAGTATAGCAAATATTCGTGTTTCGAACACCTAAAAGTTTGTGATTGTGTTCTTCTTTTCTATAATGAGTTTGTTATTATATCTAATGCTTTTGATATTCTAAACCCTATCTTTACACCTTGTGTTTTATTTAATGCTTAGAATTGCGGGGCTTGACCAGGGAAATGCACATGCAGTACATTGTTCAAGAGAAAGGAGTAGGGCAGCTTGGAAAATAATTGAGGAGGTATAGGAAGATTTGATGCATACCTGGCTTATACCCATCTGAATTACTCAGTTTCACACCACTTCAAATGTATCATCTCTCAATATTTGTTGCAGTATCTAACACCCTTTGTGGAAAAAGAGAGGTATCAAATTTCAAGCAAGTGTAGGCTTCACCCAGATAATGACCTATACAGGGATCAGGAACAGCACAAGATCCATTTTGATACAACTGAGTGGCGATGTGGATACTGTAAAAAAAGTTTCTATGAAGAAAAATATCTTGATCAGCATTTTGATAACAGACACTATAATCTGCTCAATGTGGTATGCACCCTCATGTTTCTCCTTCTTGTATGGCACTATAGGAATTTTCTCACGAAGTTTCATGTAGTAAGTCTTAGTATCTATTAAAAAGGAAAAGAAAATAACTGATTTTTGCATTCAGTTATTTACTGGTGTTAGTCTTTTTTTTAATAGCATAAATAGTTGGTGAAAGCTAGTAGTTCTAAGAAATATGATTGTATGATCTATATGGGAATGTATAAAGGATCACTCTTCAACTGTCTGCATTTGTCTTGTTTGGCATTTATGTATGGTCAAGTTAGGTAATGAGATAATAAGTTAGAACATGGTATAAAGTGACTATAAGAGAGTGACTTAGTCTATTTAATGTAGATGTCTTGATGCATGCCTTGGATACATGTAGGCATATATAAATCGCTGATACAGAATAGACTAGTGATAAGTATTTGATATACTTAGAATCCTGGCTAACATCCCCCTATTCTGATTTAGCTATAGTTACAGAGAATTCTTAGTGATATCAGTCGGGTTATCTTATGATCCAGCTTTTGACAAACTGTAGGAGTTCCTAGGATAAGATACTTTAGTATTTTTCGAGTTAAGCGTGAGTGTGTCTCTGGTTCCATATACAGGAATCACTTTTGAGTTTATTTTAGCACTATGACTGCTCCAAGTGAATTCCTTTTTGTTTGTTAGTACTCTATACTCTACTTAGTTGTCCTAATTCATACTAGTATGGGCTATAAATCCTTAAAAAACATACTAAACCAGGGGGATAATATATTGTAACATACAAAAGAGTCTCCTGGGTTAATTAACATATTATTAGAAATTCTTCCAGTTGTATTTTTTTTATATAACTTGTACATTAGTTCACGAAAGACTGTGCGCGCCCCTATGGAGTTATTTTCATCTATCCATAAATTTTGTTAATGGTCTGAGGAGCGTTTTCTTTTATATAATTATATTTAATCTGGTCAATTTTCATTTGTCAAATACTTCCATTTTGCTTGAGATATCAATACCTCATGTACTTGATAATCTGATATACCTTGATCAGTTTTTCATTATTATTTAATAAACTCTTAAATGGTAATTAACTCGTGGCAAACTGGTTCTGTATCCAGAGTCAAAGCAAGTGTTTGGCAGACTTATGCGGGGCATTGCATTGTGACCTTGTAATGGATTCCAAACCACGCAAGGCTAAGTGCAATCCTGCAGCTACTGCAAGGAACCGACATCTATGTGAGGTAGATTCTGAGTTATGTTTCTTGCATTGTTACCTTTCAATTTTGGAGGTTATTTTATACATAAACCGCTTCTTTGTCTTCAGAGTCTAGCTGATAGTTGCTTTCCTGTCAATGAGAGCCCTTCAGCAGGCCGTCTTCATGGTATCAATTTATATTCCTTTATACAAACTGGCAACTATGTAATATTTGTCATGATTCTAATAGTTTATGATTTGTGCTTATTTGCTTTGTGATTGTGAAATCAACAGAGTTCTTCTTGCGCCAATTCTGTGATGCCCACACGTGCACTGGACGTCAAAAACCCTTTTCTAGAGGGCAGAGGGTAAATTTCAGTATCACCTATGCTTGGGTTCTTTTCTCTGTGCTGAAGCCAACAAAAGCTAATCTCAGCTGATTTGATTAAATATGTGGGATGACGAGGGAATTTGTTTATCCAAGGAAATGGGGAAATCAGATTGAATTTCCTCTGATGTGGAGTATTTAAATGGGATAAACTTTTTGCAATCAGTTGGAATAGTTACATCTACAAAATAAGAATATAACTTTAGCTGAACTATATGGCCTTGTCTCTAGATGTCATTAAGATTGATCGATCTTCTTGTTGTTTCATATGTGCAGAAACGGTCAAGTTTATTCTACTTCTGTATCTCTATTTTGACTCTGATGTTGCTGCCACTTTTCTATCTATTTGTTTACTTGTACCAGAGGTACGAGATTTTCTCTCTTCTTCAACAACCCAATTTCTCGAAGCTTTTTTAATGCTCCTTGATGTTTTGTTATTTGTGCCACAGGGGAATTAGAAGAGGGACCCAAGAGCTGAAACGTATCTCACGAAGTGGGCGGAACTTACAGAAGAAGAAGCCCTTTTAGTTGGTGCTGATACGGATCTCACGGAGTGGGCGGAACTTACAGAAGAAGAAGACGCCCTTTTATAAGAAAAACCCTTTTAGTTGGTGCTGATACGGATCTACAGCGAAACTAGCATACAACTCTGTTGGTTGATGTAGATGGTAGAATGGGGTGAGAGAGAGAAAGCAATTGGTTATGTCTTGAGTTCTGACCAAATATACAATGTGTCTTGACCCATTGTATTTTCTGTAGTTTAATTGTTGGATAAAATTCATTGTAGATAAAGAGTATGGCCAACATTTCATCAATTGTATGAGGTTATGACATACTAATGGAAGTTGTGGATTAAAATCTCAAGATCTCATCTTTTTACAAGACTTAGTTACAGGCCATTGTTCATAGAATCATAACAAGCTTCAAGAATTTTTCATCTATTCGACTTGGATGACTGAGATTTTGTTGTCAGTGACAGCTTTGGGAATGGTTAGATACAATACACCATCTTTCACTTTGGCCTTGATGTTTTCAAAGTCTATATTCTCTGGCAATGCAATCCTGGTGCTGTACCTGCCAAAGCTCTCTGCAGACGGCCATTCTTCCTCTGCATTGCCAGAATCTTCACCTTGTTTATTCTCATTGGAAACCACCTTCTCCGCGTTGAAAACCAGCATATTCTCTTCGAGCCAAACCTTGACGTCGTCTTTGGACATACCGGGCATATCAAACCTCAGCTTATATTTATCATCCATTTCCTTGATCGCCCAAGGTGTTCTTCCACTGCTGTATCCATCTCTCCTCCTTACAGAAACCAGAGGCCATGTGCTTATGTAGTCAATTGGATCCTGTCGTTGCACTGTCTTTGTTCTGTTAAGCGGTTCTGTGGAAAAGGATTCATTTTCTGTGAGTACATTAATGCAAGAACAAGAATAGAGTAAAAAGCAAGAGAAAAGATAAGCTTATTAATACCTGTAGGTGGTGCAACTTTGGGTTGGATTTGCTTAGGTTGGGGTTTCTGGAAGCTTGGCATCTGCAAATAATCAAGACTGTCTGGTTTTCCTCCTGCCATGGCCTTTAAGCTGTTGAGGAAGAGCAGTTTGTTGTTTCTTGGCCATGGCTGAATCTTGAATTTGTAAGGATGAGTAGTGACCTTGTCAAATGGATGACAGATAGTGATATTTGAAAGAGTGGATGATGCCATTTTTATGGGTGTGAAGCTGTTCAAGTAGTAATGTAATGTCAGGAATGAAGTCAAGTGTTGCAGAAAGTGGAGCATTGAACTGGAATTTATATGGTTGTAACACCTTGGACTGGACCTTTCTGGATTGAGAACTTGACACTTCTAGTACTCACTGTTTTTGTCCTCTTCTTTCCTTCCTTCTAGACTTCTCCACATAAATCCTCCAAAATGATATACCAGAAACTTCTTTTTACCACTTCCTTGGACATTAATATAACCAAACACTTGTCCTTGACAGTCCTAAAAATCACAACTAGCTACTTCTTTGGGTGACTGAAATAGAATGGAGGGCTTTGTGCTAAACTTTAAAAAAATTCACTGCTGCATGCATATGATTAAAGAAAAAGGCATTTCCTGTTGTTTCAAATATCCAAAGACATGACCTTACTTGAACAAGATCTGTTCTATAGGCTCGTACCTTTGTATCCTTGATTACTAAGGAGACGAGAAATATCCAAAGACAATGAGAGAAGGAATCCAAAAAAGAAAAAGTAAAGAATTCACTTATAATTCAGTAAACAAATAAAATATTGTAGTAAATATTACAAGGCAAATACATGACATTTGGCAAGTCACAAGTGTGAAACAATCTTGTAAGCTACAAGTAATGTATTGAACTCAAATCTCTCCTTATGTTCCTAAGCCATGGAACTGATTCAGACAACCAAGATTCCAATCTATGCCTCACCTAGCTAGTATCTCACTTCTCTGCCACAAAGTAAAAATCGCGATACATGCCCATCTTCCGATATTTAACTGGAGGACTGGCTTGGGCAATTGGATTAAGCTCTCCATCACTTTCTTTTCGGTGGATCCCGGCTCAATCCATGCTTTTTTAATGTTTTGATGTAGTTTCTCATGAGAGTGAACTTATTGCTCCCAAGATGATAAAAGTAATCCCATGTATAGATCCCAGTTTTATGCAAATCATCAAATATTATCCTGAACCATTCACCCAACATTCAAATGTCAATAGGAATAACGTGCAAGACAAAATGTGGAAAGTAACTAAATTAGTGGCCGTAAAAACTTTATTTTATTTCCAGAGTACCTTACCCCGTAGTTTCCCACAGGTTCTGCAGACATGATTCCTACATAACGTCGCCCAAAAATCACCTGATTCAGGCATGTCAAGCACATCAGTGCAGCAGCAATGGTGAGTGACAAATCAAACGTGCAAAGGTAATACAAGTTCCAACAAATGTCAGCTACACCAATTTATAGTGAACCTCCAAAACTTGATTCAAAATTATGCATTTTTAGTGTCGTCTAATAGGACACCCTATTCTGCTTTTTGCTTTCTTAATATGAAATTATGGGACACAGAAACTAGCAAAGTATCTGATGATCCTAACTCTATCTCTTTTTCTTTTTTCTTTGGAGAAAAAAATAGAGAAAACTAGAGAACAAATGGATCAGAAAATAACATCCAAGAATGAATTATACATTCAGGCATTAATGGACTAACCTGAGCACAAATAACTAAGAAACTGAAAAAGGATAAAAGGCTGGGAACAGAGGTGAAAATTGTGACCATGAATTACCTTCTCACCCCCAAAAGACCTGATCTTCCCATCAGCAGCTGCGCTGTAAACTCTTAGAAATTCAGCTGATAAACTAAACACACTACCATTAGCAAATTCAACCTCCACCTGAAATATAAAATCCAAACAGATAAGTTTAAAAACCATAATAAAACTAAATGATATTGACTATTGGGTAATTCAAGTATCCAGTTCAAACTTCAGAGTATGCCTTGCACTCTTCTTAAGAAAAATTGGTTATACAACTTTTCAACCAAGATAAATTTACAAGGGACAATTCAGAGTTGTAAAATATTTAAGTGCAGCATACCAACTATCTGAAGTAGAAGCACAGTCCAATTTCCAGACAAAAATTTACACATGGATCCAATCCTACATAAGGTTTTCTCTGCAAGTCTCAAAATTTCAGCCAATTCATATTTAACAAAATTTTAATATATTTTATGATACTATCTTAATTATACAAAATCATGATAAGAGCCATTGAATTCATTAACAACAAGCAAACTCACAAAAGTACTTCACATTCTAAAGGCACCAATAAGCATATGGTTAAATGGAAGATGAGCCGGCAAGTATGCTCTCTCCATTAAACATGATAGGATACACTTCCAGAACTCCAAATTCATAGGGAGTGCACTTTCACATAAAGCTTAGGCAACCTAAGAACTTTCCCATAGTCAAGCCCAGTGATAAGGAAACATTGGAACGTGCCATGAGCCAAACTGATTTTCAGATGGTCTTATGTTATAGCAGTACCCAATCAGCATAACAAATATACAAAAGAACTATTATTTACAAGTGAAGGACCCTTTAGGTTACATCAGTCCAAATGAATTGAATGACAACATTTCAGCTCTAAGTTGCTTTGGTAAAATGGTAATATCTTGAAAGTTATTTCATGTTCGGATTAAATGGTCCTCCAACCAAACATATCATACTTAACCCTCTTAACTATTTTATAAATCACCATTG
Source organism: Pelargonium nanum (assembly GCA_036897485.1). Classification (NCBI taxonomy): domain Eukaryota; kingdom Viridiplantae; phylum Streptophyta; class Magnoliopsida; order Geraniales; family Geraniaceae; genus Pelargonium; species Pelargonium nanum. The sequence continues at coordinate 2,760 of JAYMTF010005539.1, read as the reverse complement.
GTCCTTAACTATTCAATCTCTAAAATTTTGCACATACCTTAACTTCTGCAAAATACGGTACTAAAGAGAAGTTAAATTATCCATTAAATTGAATCAAAAGATAGATTTTGAGACAATGGATCGTGTAAACCAATTGGATAAAGATGGATTGTGATATAAAAAAATAGATGGGGATAAAGTATATTATGCTTGTGTAGTTGAAGGACATTTGAAACTTTAACTATGTTTTCAAGATTCAAACAACACAACAGCAATTTCAGCTTCCAAAATGTGAACTCCTTTCGAATTACACCAACCATTTTCATGTAATGAGTTCTAAAAACCCATATGGGTTCTGTATTCGATCATTTTAGGATCAAAATACACATAACAGCAGATACTTATGAAATGATTACACAAAACCAGAACCGAAGAAGAAGAACAAGCATACACTTTTAGGAGCGTGAAGAGAGAATCTGGTGATTCGCGGAGCGTCCACCGTCGTGTGGATCCTCCGAATCGCTCTCTGTAGTGCCGTAGCCATTGTCGACCTGAACATTCCTTCTCGTTTTCGCTTCTCTTCGTTTGGGAAGGAGACAAGTTTAAATGGGCCCTTTTCAGGTACAACAGGCCCACAGTCTTAAACTTATAGAGGCCCATTTTTTATGGGCTTTTTTTGTTGCTTCAGTCTTATTATTTGTGGCCCGTATTCAACAATGGGTTACATTCTTGTTTGAGTTAATTGGTACTCATATTCTAACAATACCATGATATTTCAAGATATTGTAAGTAAATAATTTCAAATAAATTGATACTCTTTTTCATTGTTTTACGTGGATATATGGTGTAACAACTTGAAAAATTCTAACTAATTTAATACAATAGATTTTATTGATATTTTAAACATGAAAATAAATAATCTAAGCCAACCAATGAGGTGATGACACCTCATTAAATTTCATTCATATCCAAGTGAATTAGTGGGAGCGGAGCAACCCGCCCGAATCCAAGATTTTTATTAATGGTTTAACCTAAGTCAAAAATTAATTAGCTTATATTCCTCTTTCTCATCTTCTACTTTCTGCATCTCAATATAAATGTATTGTATTAGTTTTTTTTTTTTGTTTGTGAAAATTTAAGGATAAGTAAGTTACTACTTACTAATGGTATTTTTTCCCTTCATATACTCATATATGGAAATAAAAATATAATGGTGTTCTTTTATTATATCTATCTAGGTGCTCACGTAAACACCGTATATGAGGTAGCGTGGTCATGACACATCACTATAAGCTAGCACGGTACCTAAGAATCAATTACATCTAGTTAAATGAGTTTAATTAAAATAAACGGATTACAAAGATTCAAGTAAGATAAAATCCTAAATAAGGGCTCAATCAAAAAACTTTGTGCCACATACATTATTTTCCTTAATTTATGATGCAAATCTTTTTGGTTGAACACATAGATGGTATATATTATATAAGCCCTTTAGTGTAAACTTCAAAACACCTACTATTATATTGGTAAATGTTGTTATAGCTTATGATTATTTATGCTACAAAACAAACAAGTTATTTCCAAATTTGAAAAATCACTAAAACTACAAGTAAATCCAAATCTCTAATCACATGATGAATGAGTCAGACCAGGAAGAAAAAAAGAAAAGGAAGTGATGGACCACCAGTGATAAAGATACTTAAACTAATTACTGAAACATGACTTATTAAAAGCACTCAGCTAATTTAAGCTTTGATGTGCAGTAACAATGACATGAAGCTAAAAAGACAAAACAGAGGTGACAAAATTTAAAAGAGAAAACAATAATGATCATAAGCTAATCTTGTTTATCTCTAATCTAATAACTCATAATCTGTCATTATCTTCCCAACTTCTGCAATGTTACAGCTTACCAACATATAATTGGTTCCTTGTGAAAAGAGCACTCACCACAATTATTTGATTTTCTCCTATGGATGTTTTCTTTTCACTAGAGTATATTTAAATTATTACATTTCGATTTAACAATTAGTGATGCTACCTAATAGAGTGATGTCACGCTCTCATTTGAGGGGCTTAAGACCGCCACGAGTAAGGAGCACGTCTTCAAGGAGTTAAGAGACACGCAAAAGATGACATTTTTGTGCCCGAACATGAGACCCGTCAAGCTGAGCGTGCGAAATGTCTAATGTAGCCTAACAATAAGCTCATCAGTCAAGTGTTCAACCTTGATGTTGTAGCACTGCGCGCCTCCGACTCCTTAACATACCCAATGCTACTAATATCCATTTCCAACTTTGATACCGTGACCCTTGTCCTCAAGCTCAACATTTGTCTCCTTAACTTGTCTTATCTGTTGGTTGGCCAAAGATATCCGTTGAAGTGCCCCCTTTGTTCACGTGAAGTAAGACCGACGTAAAGACTCCCAAGGCACCGGAAGGAGTTCCTTCACCTCCGAAAAGGATTATTTAAAAAAAATTGCCTTTATACATAGATAAAACGATGATAAATCATTATAATGTGCTCTTTTGACCTGTTTTAAATCGATTTATACGTTATTATTATTCATTAATAAAGACCAAGAGGATGATGATCACCAAAAGGGGAGCAATGTTAATAATAACTCATATTACACATAGTCATAAGAACATTAATCTTTTCATATTTCATATAGTCAGAAACGATTCGTTCAAGCAAACTTCTAGCATACACAAGAGTTCAACATTTAGAGGGTGTTTGGATTAACTTCTCAAAAATAGCTCATAATCATGAAAAGATTAG
>JAYMTF010005538.1:0-11420 GCA_036897485.1 Pelargonium nanum | reverse complement strand
ACCAAGAGGCAAGTTTTTAAGTGGATAGGGGTATTTTTGTCCAAAAGGTAAAAATATTGTGGATTTATCCAAAACAAGTTTGGATTTATCAGCACCCGAAAAAAATTGATGTTAAAGATTAACTCATAATTAGGATTTTGCCTAATTTTTCATATAAAATATAAGAAAAACATTTTCATATTCTCCATGAATAAATCCAATTAACTTTTGAAACAACATTCTTCATCAATTAGAATTAGAACAATAATTGCATTATAATAGTATTTGATATTTCTAATCTTTTGCAGCTTCTTGAGTCCAATCCCAATGCAATGAATGGACAAGTTGATTAAAGTTTAGAATAAAATATTTAATAAACTCTGCAATTGATCAACAATTTTAATTAACAATGACTTGTAAATAAAATATTATTTGTTATTTATATTTTATTGATAACAATGTGATGAAAATTCCAAGCTACCCCAACCAGTTGATTGAATTTTAGAATTAAAAACTGTAATTTTTGGACATAAAAATAAATAAAATTTTAAGTTAACAATGACTTGTAATTAAAATATTATTGACAATTTGTATTTTTCTTGATAACAATATTATATATGTGATCAAAATTTCAAGCTACACCGACCATAATCCACCATTATCTGTGTTGTTTTCATATATTTCCATCATTCACATTTTTAATTAATTCCATTTTTCTACTTATTATTATAATTATGGCATTTAGCTGATTTTTAAAATGATAATTAAAAAAAATGCAATTAGAACATGCTATAGTACTCATAAAGTACCCACATTACATATTTTAATTATATAAATCCAAAAGTGGGTAAGAAATTTTCACATGTTCAAATGCTTAAACTTATATTTGAAACTTGCGGCATTGGAATTTGAGTTGCAATTTCTGGGTTTGAATTGTACAAATAAGTTCATTTTCAGGTCGATTCGTGTGAATTTTGTGCTAAATCACACATTTGTATAAGAGATCTGAAATATGCAACATGTCCTCATACAAATCGAGTTCGAAATAAATTTGAAAATTGAGTTGATGAAATATACCGCAATTAAACAATTGAGGTTCGGAAAATGAATAATACAAATGTCGCTTCTCATATCCATAATCATCCACGTCGACAAATAATGTATCGGCGCAAATCATATTTTTACTGGTTCATGAGCTAGTTTTGTCCCCTTGCACATGATAGAATTTCTTGTCAGAAAGTTGTGTTTTTAATGCAATGGTTCAATGTATGCTGCTGTTATGTTCACGAGAGTTCAAAATGCCAATTCAAAACCAGAGTAACTTGTGTTGCAAGAAACACTTTTTTCTGGTTGTTTCTTTTCATTTCCTCAAAATATTTCAAACCCACAGCAACTCTGTGCAGCAAGAAACACTTTCTTTGATATGTTTTATAATCTTCTGAAAGTATTTCAAAACCAGAGTAACTTGTGCCGCAAGAAACCAGGAGAGGAAATTTTCAAGCTAGTTCGTGCCCTACCAGGCTTGCAGACATGAATTAGTGAAATTTAAAGCATTTTACTTCAATCAGAGAGGTTTCGAAACTTTTTTCGAACTATATTGAAATTATAAATCACATATATAACAATTAACAAGTACAAAGAACTTAAAAGTTCTATTATTCCAAAAACAATATCTTAGCACAACCACACCAAACATATATACAAGACAATGAACATGAAATTTGATTTGAAAGTTAAGTACCTTTATAGCAGCAGCAAAGACAAATGCGAAACAGCACTGAAAACCCGACGATCCCAGCTGCAACCACTCCCAGAAAGTCAAGCTTGAACCCGTAATATTCGAGCAAAAACTCTTCCACAGTTTTAGCAGTGTCAAGTATGTTATTGGTATCGCCAAATTGTGATGCAGCCAATCCATACAATGTCCACGACATTGGACTTTCCCATTAGAACCATCTCCACCAGACCGGGATCCTCTGGTAACAACATAAAAGTGTCATGAATTGTATAAAAAGCTACAGAAGCCAAAACAAGAGAATTCAGGATTAGTGAACATACATACAGTGTGGGGAAGCCGAATACCGAGCCATGACCATCACAAGTAAAGAAATTATTTGGTTAAACAGAGCAGCTCTCCACATTGCATCTAATCCGGTTTTTCATGAGCCCACTAAACATATTAAGATTGACTGACATTTTATTCACGAACAATTGCAGAAACACATTCTCATTCCTCGGCCCATTTTCAGCAAACTTCGATTGACAAACATATTTACTAAGCACTTGATCGATATCGTTTTCATGAGTTGTTTAGCAAGTTAGCAAGTTGGGCATTTATGATCTCCATATGCCAACTTGAGGGAGAGTATTGCAGTATCAGCTCCGTCATCAAAGGCACTGATTCCGCCATCATATACATATATATATATATATGTATTTGATGTTATCACCCTATATATATATTTGATGTTATCACCCTAAATTATGGGTCACAACTTGTATATATTGAGACTCAATAACATCATCCATGAAATCATCCAAAAGTTTCTCACTTTCTTCACTTAGAAAAAGTCTTGGAGAGCCAGTGATTTCTTCATATTCAGCAGCATCAAGCTCTTTCAAATGCTGAGGCTGAAACACCTTGGGGAGTAGATGTTCCCTTATGCCGATAAGAATGAAAAACGGCAATGGAAACAAGATTCCGGCTATAGGGATCCATGTGACACCATAACATATCAGGAAATACACCATCTGGAAGAGTGTGAATAAGACTATGAATTTGTACGGCACTGACTCCACATATGAAGCATGAACACCTTCCAAGACCCTACAAATTCAAGAAAAAGTCCAGACATTGCATGGATTAGTAAGCTATGTTATATCAGAGAGGAAAAGGTCTCAAAATGATCTTTGAGCTATTATGGCTGGACCAATTTGGTCTATATACTATTTCATGGTTGGACGGATTTTAATAGTTGAAGACTATTTCAGTATAAAATTAGTTCAACAACCAAATTAGTCAGATCTTGATAGTTTAAAGACCAACTTTTTCCTTTAATGTCATGTCATCAAAACTCACAAAAAAAAAAACGAACATATGTTAACATCATGGAGGGACGGTTTTTAATAGTTGAAGACCATTTCAGTATAAAATTAGTTCAACGACAGAATTAGTCAGATCCTGATAGTTTAAAAACCATTTTGGTAGTATTTCCCACAAGAGGAAACCATATTTGAATTTTCATTTCTTGTGTTCGTTACAAGGAAATGTCACTTACTTGTATCGGCGTGGTGTAATGAAGAGAAGGAGCATCCTTTCCCAGAACTGGTTCCCAGGAAGACTGTCAATGGCCATGTATGCAAAATATCCCCACAAAACTGATGTTGGTATCAGTTTTATTGCGGGCATGGCGAATACTGATAATGCTACGAGTAACGACTGCAACAGATTGCTGAGCCTCTGCTCGCTAACTCGAATGGGTAAGTATGCATCAATGTGCTTCTCGGGATCGAATGCAGTGTCTGCTTTTTCGCCTTCAGTTTCGATTTTCATAACTGCATCTTTCAAGTCTTTCAGCTCTCTAACCACTGAAGTTGTCTGTAGCATGGAGTCAATTAGTCTTTCCCTTAAAAACGTGTTCAGGAAAATTTTGTCACCGGAACATGAAGATAGGCATAACTAATTTGATGCATAAACTAATTTAATGTCAAAATGGTCTCTCAACTATTGAAAACTGACCAAAATATTTCTCGGTGTTAGATTTTCTTGCCCTGTCCCCGCCCCATGCCTAGAAAAAAAAACCCACCTCGTTCCCGTTTGAGGTCGGGTTCGGGTTAGATTTTCATCCCTAGACCAAACCAATCAAGTCCTATTCTTTAAATTGAGAAAGAAACAAGATTGCTTCTCAGAAAAACTTGCAATTCATAGAGGACTTACTAGTGGACCACTGTCCATTTCAATGAAAACAGCTTCCATGTTGGAGTAGATCTCAAGGTTAGTAGCATTTTGCTTCATGCTTTCCCTCACACTCTTCACCATCTTACTCCGAATCAACTGCAGCTCACAAATCACATTAGTTTTTAGCATCTAATCCGATTTATATATAAACCGATAACAAAATGCACAACTTTTTGACAAAAATGTTCACAAACCTGCCTTTTGAGCACAGCAAGGCTCTTGGTGTGCATAGGGGACTGTGGAAGAACCCCGTTGGAAGGAGGCAGGCCAACCAATCCACAAAGCAAAGTCTGAGAATATTTTGTTACATAGAACATAAGTTTTTGCCGTATAGAGTGAAAATATGCAACATAATGTTGGTAGCATTTGGATTAAGACCTTTGGACTGGGAACAGAAATCAAGAATGGGATTTCCAAAGCCGAATTTATAACTAAAAAGTCTTACTACAAACACAGTGAATTGGAATCTCATCCCCATTCGAATTCTCGCCATTTCTTGATTCCCATTTTTTAACAAATTAAAAGCTCTAATCTTAACGCTACCTTAGTGATGAAAATATGAAATGCATATACCATGAATCCGAGCAACAAGATGTCGTAATGATAAGCAGAAGGCTTCTTGAGATTGAATTCCTTTTGTTGTGCCAATTGTGAGGCAACACTGTGGTCGAAAAAGAAGAGTCCTGCGATCATCACAGCAGGAACAAAGGCAGCAAAAATGTATGCCGGAGACACCTTTCCCATATCCTGCAGTTTGAGAATGTGAAATAGGTGGGTTCAGCACAAGAATTGCTGTGTAACAAACACGAGCATTGATCATTTCCTCAAAAATCAAGGGGTAGTAAATTGCAAGGACATTATTTTGCAGGAAATACAGCTTGGTGTTCTTAATAGTTTGATGAGCAATTGTTTTCGCAGGGGCGAGGAGATGGAGAGGAAAAGTTTCTCTCCTCACCATTTGCTTGTCACGGTGATTGGCAAGCAAAGATTTGATCGCCAAAACATCAGATTCTGGTAGTGCTTCTTTGAGCTACATAAGGTCGATGATCACATTGATACAAAACTAGAGGAATTTACATTATCTTGTTACCTTGATTACTGTCCAATGGCGTAAAGATGCAGATTCCCAAGGGAGAGGACTACTGAGCCTTCTTGGAACTCCTTGTGGAACTCCACTTGGTCTTATGAATGACAGTACGGTCCATACCACAACCATTAAAGGAACTCCATAGTCGGCAATGAAACTTCTCAGCCAACCTATACAAAAACGACACAAACATTCAGATTCAATATGTTTGCTATTCTGAGAAAGACTATTGTTCATAGTTTATTGACTTTACATACCTGTGCCATACCAGCAAGACCTTGCTTTTCGGCTCTTTAGAGCTGTGTAGAGAAGGCCAAAGGTGAAAATAACCCCAAGCAACCCATTTGCGTAAAGCCATTGAAACTGATAACTCTCTGAATCTGGGTCTTCATCTTTTGGAATGCTGAATTCAGACACCACACCCTATATATGAATCAAACATTTCGTGCAATGTTAAGTACTCAACAATTATCATAACCCTATCATTATTAGCATTTTGGTCACTTAACGGGCGTACCTTAATGGCCTGTTGAATAAACAACACAGCAATCAACATCCCAAAGAGCTCTCCAGCTATCCTCGTGAATCGTTTTATAACAACACAAGCATTGAATATTGCCAGAAGAAACAGCAACAAAGCAGTCCAAACACAGACCCTATCCATTGTGAAGATAGTCAATATCAGTTTACATCAGATACCTACCCTCTTCCAACAATAAGGAAATGTCTGGATTAAAAAAATTGGAATGAGAATGAGAATCCCATTGCAGTGCCATTATCATGACCAAAAGAATCATAATCCAAACATGAACAATGAGAATCTCATCCATTCCTGAACAAAAATTCTATTGGTACTTTAGTTACCATCCAGCCCAAGCCAAGAACAATTCGCTCCCCAAATCGTCTCTTCCGTTTGCGAAGTTGTACAAGTATGTGTACATCATGACAATTGGTTCAGAAACTCCTAATATTAGAAGGGGTTGGCCTCCAAGAATGGAGTGTATGATCCCACAAATTGCTGTTGAAGCCAAAGTTTCAACCGTGCTCAAGCTTCCATCTATAGACAAAAACCAAGAAGAAACAAATCGTCATTACTACTCGACAATCAACATAAGACTTCACAAAACCTATTCTTCTAGTACTACTAACCTGTGTTTGTGCTGAGTTGTTCGCCGAAGGCGATGACAGGAAGAGCAGAAGCAAAGAAAGTATAGGTAATTGGTGCCAATATCCTAATCATATAGAGACAAACAAGAAACTGAATAAAAAAATGCAAAGCTGTGTCACAAAATTATATGCATAACTCAAACAAGTCCAAGATTAAGTAGTAAATATAAGTCAAAATTACCCGAGTCCTGATCGAATACCACCAATCCAATCTTGCTTATAATATGATGCTCTTCCTCTGATGTCACTTATGATACCCTTAAAGGGAGCTTTCAAATGTTCCATTTCTGAAAAGGGAAATAAAAAACTAAATAATTGAACAAACAAAAATCACATAAAACATCAGTAATATTAATAAGGGTTTGTCTAACATGTGCAAGAGATGTTAAGGGTATTCAAATTCAAGTTTTGTATTATTTTATTATTTGTTCACTGACTTCTACTTTTTATGTTTTCAATAAAGGATAAATAATACTATCATTGTATAAAAGAAATTTTCCTATTAATAAAAGTATAAAAAAAGTATCATCATTAAACTATTATTACTCAATCATTGTATAAAAGAAATTTTCCTATTAATAAAAGTATCCAGAAAGAGGGTTTGAGATCTCCATAATGTAAGTTCAATAAGTGAAAAGGACCTTATTTTCTTTACTCCAAGATGTTATTTTCAAAATCATTGTCAAACCCCTGTTTTGGCTGTTGAAGTCATTTACTCCTCTCTATCTCTCTCAACTACCTCATTACTACACTCCTTAATTAATACCCAACTACCCAGTACAACCCCAAAATTACACTTGATCCCCTATATTGACTTTTGACCTCTCAAAGAGCCACTGTTGAGCCCTCCTCTTCCTCTATATAGAGCAACATAGTTAGTATATTTTGGAGTCTTGGTATATTGTAATCTGTAGAATCTTCCATAATACAAGTTCTATTACACAATTTATCCATCACCTTATCTTTACTTCAACATTGCCTACTGAGAAAACACGAGAAAATAAAGTGAAATGATAATTCACTCCCATCAATAAACAAGACCAGACACTCATAACATTTCATTTAGTTTCTAGTCTTCCTCTATTTTCAGAACACCAAACACACAGATTTGAGCATTACTCAAACAAATTTTGCTTCTTCATGAGGTCTTGTTTTTGAACTCATCAATGAGAACAGAAGAGAAAACCCAGAAAAACCCATGAAACCATTATCCGTTTCCGGCGCCACCATGGAATAGCACACACACAAAAATGTAGAGTTATGTTAAGAAGAATTCATAATTAGGCAATTATAATGTTGAAGTGAAGCTTGAATGATAGATAACATTGTAGTATGAAGCTTGTACATTACATCTCTATTTATAGATAGAAATTGATCAAGGTGCAAGTTGATGATGAGATGATAAAGAGGCAGAGGATAAGGTATAGGTTTCAAGAAATTGGGTGGCAAGAAATAGCATAAATATCAGTAACAAAATATCCATAAACAATATCAGAGAGTTTTAGGTCTCAATAAGGTAAAAATGAATTGAAGAAGAAGTTCAATAAAGTGAATATACATAAATGACACAAAATCATTCACATTCCCATGTTTGGATACTGAGAAAACAAGAGAAAATTAAGTGACATGATAATCAAGTCCCATCCACACACACACAAAAACAGACATTCTGGTCTTCTATTTTCAAAACAATTTTTCTTCTTCACAAAGTTTTGTCTTTGATATCATAAATGAGAACAAAAGAGAAAACCCAGAAAAACCCATGAAACAATTTTCCATTCCCGGCGCCACCATTGGCAGCACCAAGGATTGGCACACAAAAAAAAAAAAAAAAAACAGAGTTTCAGTCTTGCAGACAAATAGAAATGAAAGAGAAAATGCAGAGTTGTGCTAAGACTGAAACGGTAGAGAAGAGGATGAGATTTACCGGCGGCGGTGGTGGTGCTCCGCCGCTTACGGTTGCCGGAGATTTCGCTTGCAAAACGCACTACTTGTGTTGTGTGTGTACTGTCTGTGACTTTCATTTTTCATTTTTGGGCACGTCCTTAAAAGGAACCGCGGGAGAAGGAAAATATGGGGGCATTTTGTAAATACGATGAGAGTTTGAGGGGTATAATTGGAATACTGCAAAAATGGATAACTCCAAAATAATTGTGGGTTCGAATAGTACAAAATAAATTCATTTTCAGATCGGCTAAAAAATCGTACTAAATCCACACATTTACACTAAAATCTGAAATCAACAACATGCACCTCTTAAGAAATGAGTTCGAATTCTTAAGAGTTCGAATTAAACCTGTCAATCTAATGTCGGGAAAAATAAGACCTGAAACTTGAATTGATGAAATTTTTCAATCCCCAAGATTAAGCTACTGAGGTTCCAAAATTGAACATACTAATGTCATTTCCGAGATCCATAATCATCCACAACACATGTATCGAAGTAAATCACAGTTTTTACCGGTTCACGAGCATCAGCTAAAAACGTTTACTTTTTAACAGTCAACAGATACAGAAATTTTAACCGCCCAAATAAGTTATGAAAGAGGTCAAGTTATAAGAATAAAATGCTGTTAAATTGTGCTCCAAGTATATATACATAGGACTCATATCTTTAACATCCATTTACGAACACAAAAACTACAAGATTTGGATGCAAACATGCACAACCCTAGATTAGTTTCAGACTTGCAACATCTTTGGCTACTAGTGAGAGAAAACTGGGAAAAAACATTCTAATTAATTGTTTTGTTCACTTATGCTACAAAAGTCCAAGAAAATTTTCCCATTCAAATTAATTGTTTTGTTCATTTCTACTACAAAAGTCCAAGAAAATGTTCATGTCAATGTCAAGATTCATAGGCCTTAACTATACCACATCATCCAAAAAAAAAAGAGGCTTATGTTGGGACATTCTGAACCAAAATCCCAACTCATCAAGTACTATCCTTAACAAAGATATGCAAGAGCAACCACTCAATTTGAAGCAATCAACAAATGGGGACCAAATCTTGGAGCTCATGTGGTGTCACTAAAAACAAATTTTGAAGAAAATGACATGAAGCAAGTGAGTTCCAACTTTCAAGAAACTATCTACACTTTTCTTTTGATCTCTCGAGTATCATCGTTCGTATCTGAAATCGAGACTAATCTTTTGAGATATAGCTAAACGGTAAAAGAGAATGTGGGTTGAATTTAGTGTGTCAGTGTGTTCAGGTCTAAATTGTCAACTATATACTATAAACTGATGTGTTATCAACTAACTTGATAGTGTGTGGTTAAAAACAAAAAAGAGACAAGGCTGTTACTTTTATAAGATTCAAATTCAAACACACCATCTGAGTCTACACATAACTTGCATTCCAAGGCAAAGCCATAGCTGATATACATTGGGCCATACAGTTCAGGCCCAATACACATAGCTGGTTTTGCTTTGAGACCTAATTATGGGCTAAACTGGGCCACATGGTATTACTCAGCCTAATTCTTTTGAAGATGGGCCCAATAAAGAGGCTTTATTTGAGGCCCAACCAAATTTACTTGTAAACAATGGTTTTCGTTTTCAATAACAAAATTTATAGACTATCTTATAGCCTTAGATAGAACTGACAATTTGAACTTAAATTTGCGAACACTCAAAACTCGATTTGCGTTAACTTTCTTTGGATCGCATAGAATGAATATGATTATATTTTAAAGGTCAAATCAAGTTTACATCTACAAAAATACGGGACAGGTCAGACAAACTCACGCAAAGACATGATGAAAGTTCATTTTTTAGGTATTTTATTTTACATATCAATTAGAGACAAACATACAATAGTATAATGCCATTTTCATCGATATTAGAAATTCGAATACAAATTCACCAAAAATACATCTATTCTTTTTCCTATTTGTCTAACTTATTTTCACATTTTGCGACAAGTGCAACGACAACATAATGTTTGTCCAATTCATTTTAGTGATGAAATAAATAGTATCAACAACAACAAAAATTATCTCTAAATATATATTTTTTAGTATATGTAAATAAATTATTTTAAACAGTTCTATAATCAATGCCATTTTCATTGTAGAAAATTGTCAGATGCCATATTTAATCACTTGTTTACTTTCTTTTTCATGGTTGATTTTAATTTTGTAATCATATAATTAGAAAAAAGTAGATAGGAAATTTCTTGAACATTGTGCAATTACTATAATTGGATATTCATAATGCTTTGTCATTGATTGTTGTTTACACTTGTTATAAATTCTCATTCAAAGCTAGGAACCATCCATGAAGTTTCAATCTTTTATGTATTTATGGTTAAAGAAACTAGCAAGCTTAAATCCATTTTTTTCTTTAATTAAACAAGTTTGAGCTTATTAACCTTTGTTTATCATTGATTTTCCCACTAATGGCATGTTTGAGTTGGTCTTTGAATAAATGGATGATCAATCAAGTTGATTAGGAACTACATGTCACCACCACAACACCATGTTGAGTAATTTCATTATGAGCTATTTTATTTTATTTATTTATTTTTGATAAAAACCTCGTTTGTTCTTTGAAATTTTAAAATATAACAAGTACATGAAAAATATTCAACTTTTATTAAATAAAACTTGGAAGAATATTCAACTTACAACTTGTTTCTCAATCATAAGAAAGTGAAATAATGTATAAAATGAGTTAGGTGCTTGAATCAAATAAGTAGTCTTACAAATAACAATAGTGTTTTTTCTTTTTTTTTTTTAAAAAAAAACACTATTGTGTAACTTACATAACCAAGTAAGTTGGTTGCAAGTATGTCTCCTATACATTACTTATAGACATTTATTGGCTTATCTACAAATATTTTTGAATATGTAAATAACATATAATTTACATATATCAAATAGATATAAAATTATTCTTACTAAAAATAGAAAATATTTGGCAATAAATTCCAACATTTATTTCTCAATTCCCAAAACAAACAAACAAACAACACATGCATAGTTCATCCAAATTGAACATAAAAGTCACTCCAAATATTTGATTTATAATTTTCTAATAATTTTCTGTTTGTTACATTTTTAGAAGATTGGAAAAATAAAAAATATGGTGGCTATTTTATTTAGATATATACATATATAAAATAAGTGTTTGAAATTTCAGTCGAGTTACAAACAAAATGTATACGCGCTAACAAATCATACATATGTATGTTAAAGTTGGTGAGACAACACTAGAAGATGCCA
>JAYMTF010005537.1:0-11421 GCA_036897485.1 Pelargonium nanum | reverse complement strand
CACGACGCCCTCGGCGGAAAAGGCGGTCAGATCTACGTCGTCACCGACTCCTCCGACGCCGACGCGGCCAACCCCAAGCCGGGGACCCTCCGGTACGCCGTCATCCAGGAAGAGCCACTCTGGATCGTCTTCTCCACCAACATGCTCATCAAGCTCAAGCACGAGCTCATCGTCAACAGCTACAAAACCATCGACGGCCGCGGCGCCTCCGTGCACATCACCGGCAACGGCTGCATCACCATCCAGTACGTCTCCAACGTCATCATCCACAACATCCACGTCCACCACTGCAAGCCCTCCGGCCACACCAACATCCGGTCCAGCCCGACCCACGTCGGCTACCGGGGCCGGTCCGACGGCGACGGAATCTCCATATTCGGGTCCCGGAAGGTCTGGATCGACCACTGCTCGCTCTCCTACTGCACCGACGGCCTCGTCGACGCCATCATGGGGTCCACCGGAATCACGATCTCGAACAGCTACTTCGCGCACCACGACGAGGTGATGCTTCTTGGTCACGACGACAAGTACCTGCCGGACTCCGGCATGCAGGTCACGATCGCGTTCAACCATTTCGGCGTCGGACTCGTGCAGCGCATGCCGCGGTGCCGGCGCGGCTACATCCACGTCGTCAACAACGATTTCACGCAGTGGGAGATGTACGCGATCGGCGGCAGCGCCAACCCCCCCATCAACAGCCAGGGCAATCGCTACACGGCGCCGGCGGACCAGAACGCAAAGGAGGTAATTTCGTAATTTCTGCCATCTTGCAGGATATTTTTGGGAAAATTATTTTATTTCGTGAACTTTTTGACCTTTTCTGAAGAAATAAAAAAAGAAGATAATAATTGGTATCTGCAAGCTGGATTGCACTGTCCCACTTGTTGCGGCGCGTGGGTTCACGCGCCGCCACTGCAAGGTTGCTTGAAGTGGTGTGCGTGGTGGGTCAAGATAAAGTTAGATTTTTGTACAGTGTGTTACCTGGAAACAGAAGAAAAAGATGCTCTCAACATTAATTTTGTAGGAGAAATTGCATGCCCTATTGCTAGTGATGTGTCTTGTTTATTTAAAGCAATGTTATGGTATGATATGATATGATCAGTCAGGAATTGATGACTCGTGAATACAGTAAATTAAGCATGATAGCTACATTTATAGATAATGTGGAGGCTAGGTACCAATAATTTATGAGATTTGGTGTGAATTGCATTGCAAAGTGGGTATAATTGAAAGTTCAGGTCTTGATCTTTTTCAAAAGTTGTGTGTTCCAAATTGACTGTCTGTTCAAGGGTTCAATGACACTAATCCCAGATACATTTGTAACTATTGTTTGATGAGTTGGTAATTTAAGTATGGTTTTGGTTGATAGTAGAGTGTGACTTTATTTTATAACGTTTTGGTTTATGAAATTTTCGGGTTTGTATCCAAGATTATCGAAAAATATTATTGTTTTTTTCAAAAGAAGGGTCTTATTTCTTTTTTAGGAAGTTAGTTATACATGAATTACGAGTAGTAGCGTCTCTATAATATGTTTGTTTAAACACATGTGAATGAGGATATAAGAGTAAATACTCAACATTAATTGATTTCGCTTTGTTTCTTTTCTTAGCATGAGTTAGAATTTAATGTGAATTTCAAACTAGTTACTAGCCATTATCATTATTTAATACAACCCAACATTGGGACATGCTCGCATAATACCTGCCATTGCAAATGGTCTGAGTGAAAATGTGTTTTAAATTTCACACTTGAAAAGCAAATTGTGGAGTGGAGTGGAGTAAAGTTTATCCTTTATTACCATAGTGATAGTGACTCTCATCTACCCATTAAAGTTTTTGTTCTTAGAGAGAGCTGTCAAGTAATAATATAACATATATGTATAGATTGTTTTGACATGGTGTGTGACAGGAAGACTAATGGCTTGTTGCAATGTGGTAATGTTTAGGTGACAAAGCGAGTGGAGACAGGGCAAGACGAGTGGGCAGATTGGAACTGGAGGACGGAGGGGGACATAATGGTAAATGGCGCCTTCTTTGTGCCGTCGGGAGCTGGCGTGAGTGCACAATACAGCAAGGCGGCCAGCATTGAGCCGAAGTCCGTTGCACTCATCAACCAGCTCACTATGAACGCCGGTGTCTTTGGCAGCCCCAGGTACTACATTGTTTTGATAACCTCATTACCTCCCTTCTTGTTTTAACTGTCTTTCAAGAAATGGGTATTTGGGTGTTATTAAACTGCATTACTTGTCGTTTTAACTGTGCTTAGGAAAAGGCTATATTGGTCATATTAACTTAGATGTTATAAATGACACTAGAGGCGATGATAAGGCTGCTATCTTATGTGAATTTAATGTTGCGAATTTGAGTCGGGAAAACAATTCTTTCATACTTCAGAAGTAGGGGTGAGGAGAGACACGTTATTGAGTTCTCAAATGATCATTTTGTAACCTGACAATAATAGACTAGCGTTTTTAACGCGGTATGCGATTCAGATTCTTTCATGTGAGAAATGTTACCTACATATTTTACAAAACTGTTGGGTTGGGGAAATGTTATGGGAGTACATGATAGTTTAAAAAAATCTAAATAGAGTATCAATCACTATAAGATCCTTTTCATGAGTATATTACTATTTACTAGTACCCACATGTGTTGCTCTTTTGGTGGACCCCCACTATGGTTATGGTCATGCACTGCAGCTTTGTCTACTGCTAGGTCAAAACAAGTTGTTGTTGGCTGGATTCACTATTCCTGTTCTATTCTATTCTTTGCTAGCATAAACTATTGAAAGAACAAGTTGCAAACTTTATGTTAGATTTAAAGCTTCTATGCACACACTAAAATAGGATGCTAAAAGCAAGTCTTATTGAATAATGGTTAGTTCCAGTTTTCTGTTTAGGCTCTGCCCTATCAACTTTCCATCTTGGAAGCTTGAGCTTATGATTATATAAAATATACATTAATCTTTGCCAAGCAAAAAAAAAATGGTTAGGGGCTTTTTGTCAAACCTGAGATATTTTGGATATATAGTGGTGTGATTAAGAAATAGTACAAAGGTGGTTGGGTTTTTGTTTGATAGATAAAGTGGTCCATGTTAGTGGTTATGTTTTCTTGGGTGGTTTGGTTATTTTAATATGTACATTTGATGATGGGTTGTTTTGGGGAATCTTGATGCTGCACTATGACAGTCACAGCCTTGTTACAGTTAAAAGTGTCTTTCCAGTTCAGCTCCTGCCTTGGACAAATGTATTTTTCTTTACATAGTCCCCACTACTTCCCTTTTCTTGGTTACTCAACTTTTTACCCATGTTTTCAAAATTCTCTAGGAAATTGAATTTAAGTGAGTGATCCATGTTGTGATAGAACCATTTCAAATTTGTTCAAGAATTAGACTGGTTTCTTGGCCGGGTTCCAATTGAACCGGTCAAGTCAGTCCGGTTTTCAAAACTTTGCTTTTGAGTACCTTTGTGTTTTAACCACTGATCTTATTGGACCTATGCAAGCTGCACAGGGAGAAAAAGTCTAAAATGGCCCATGTGAGAGGTGGGGAGTTGGGAATCTCTATATATATAACCTATGAGAAAATGCTGATAAAGACAGAAGCGTCTTTGTCTGTAGGGGATGGATGAGATATTATAGTGTATATTATGTCAAAAAGTGTTTCAAGAATCCAGATCACATCAGGAGCCAATGCCATTGAGGGTGATGATGGATGTGCTATACAATCCATACATTAATGATGTATTAGCAGTACTCAAATAGGGATTAGGGGGTGGGTGGGGTAACCAAATTTCTGGCTTGATAAAAAAAAAAGCCAGGCTGGTGGTTCAGTTCAAATGGTTGGACCAGCCAATCATTCTACTTAAAATTGATTGATCAATAATACTATATAGAACAGGAGAGCTAAGGCCTAAGGGTGTGAGTGAGTCCTTATCTTTCCCTAGTATATGTATATGCTTTCCAGCAACTGTGTGGGGCCTTCTTGCATTTAATGCAAAAATGTGGGTCCCACAGATTGATATAATATAGAGAGCTTGAACATTGACACCCAAAGGCCAAATCAGTGGTATAAGGAAAAGTCCTTCACCTGTGTGTGTGTGTGTGTGTGTGTGAATGTGACCCCATTTGCTTTCTCTCCCATTCTTGACCCTTTTTTCCTTCCCAAATCACCATTCTTGCCATCCACAAGACCACAACCAACAGTTGGGAGTTTATGGGAAAGAAATTATATTTGGATAGATTTGCATATTGTTTTCACTGGTATCATTTTCAATCCCTTCTTTTTCATTTTGCTATACTGATGAAAACATGGGTATTGGAAACAAAATATCAATCACCACCACCTAATTGTTTCTGACATGACATTGGGTATATTACAATTTATATGAGTTTATAGGTTGTAGTTTGTCCCCTATTCCTTTGACACTAAATTGTAATGTAGAGAAAAGCCAACATCACAAATAGGGTTAAGCCTCATGCATGTGACTGTGGGACCTCTAATTACCTATTCTTCATTAGATTAGGTCTCAAATCCATTGTATATACCATGCATCCTAGAGTAGTGCTCATGTTGTGTCTGAGTTCAATTCTAGGCATTGCATTATCAAATTTGCTTGAGATTTTTTTTTTTAAGCAAGCGTAATAACCGAGGCCCGAGAAATTTGCTTGAGATTTGAATTCTTACATGTTTTGCTCTTATTAGTAATGTTTGTTTCACAAATTTGAGTCTTAATTTCTCCCCCGGAAATTGTTAATAATTACAGGGATAGCGAAGGGGTTTCGGGATTTAGTGGCAGCGGAACCACCACCGGAAGCATGTACACCGGCAGCAGTGGCGGCGGCGATGGTGGGGACTATTTTGGAATGACATTTGGGAGCGGGGCCTCACCACCACCACCCCCAAGGGCATCAATATTTTTGTCCTTTTTAATTATTTTAATTTTGTATACCAACTGTGGTGCTCTATTCACATTACAATTATTATCATTATAGAAATTGAAAAGGGAAAAATATATTTTTTTCAATGAAAAAGAAAAGAAAAGAAATTATTATTTTCTTGATGATTTTTGGTTGCTTGGTCTTGCAATGATAAGAACGAATAATTGATGAGCCAGCAATTATTTGGGGTCACAAAGGCTTTCAAATTTAGACAAAGAAATGGCATTGTACTTGCACAATATCACATATTCAATCTTATGATGCCTTGCAAATTATTTTGCGCCAATTGCTAGTGAATACTCTCTCCGTTCCGAAATGAATCTCATATCAAAGTAAATATATATTGCCCCATAGGTTGTGGGTTCAAATCTCATTGCGTCGGGTGGGGTGGGATTTTGGGTTTAAAGGGGAGAGCTATCCCCTCTTGTGTACCTCAACTTTAATTAAATATATATATATATATATATATATATATTGCACTGACTAACTTATTATTTATTTACCTCAAAATCGAAACAAGAACACTCATTTTAAGACGGAATGAGTAGTTGCAATTTACACGTGAACCACACAACCTTTCTCATCCAATATAAATAGTAATTCTATGTAAGACAGGCATTCACAAGAATTAATTACAGTTTCCTATGATTTTGAAGAAATGAACTCAGGAAACTACAATATAAATTGATTGAATCTCCCTTGTGGGAGAAACTTAACAAAAATGCATTATCACAAAGCATTCACAATCTGCAAAATACAACCAACACAACCTTTCCTACATAACCCCACCCCCCCTTTCTCTGTTATATATGTGTGTATATATATAACCAGCAAACCCAGGCCTTAACCTCAAAAAACACAGGTCAAAAACATAGTTCAAAAGAATTTCCACCAAAGTGGAATTTAAATTATTTATAGCCTAATTAATCAATCAATTAACCATAACCATATCGTCTGATCAAGTACCTGCGGCCACTGCTTCCAGTCTCTTCCATGTCAACTCCCGCTGTTCTTCTATTTCTTGAGCCCTTCCTTCTTTCTCCAAGTACTGCTTCTGGCAGTCTTCAAACAGTTCAGCATCCATTTCTGAGAACATCTTTCGCACATTGCCGCTCAACCCATTTATAGCCAGGTTCCAATGCCCTTGCACATTCTTCTCCAATGCTTCAAAGATTATTGGGAATATGACATTTCGGTTCTGAGTAATCAAGTTTACGATATGTTCGTTGTTCCACAAGAAAAGGGTTCGTTCTGAAACCTGTATTGAATTTCTGAGTTAAAACCCAACTTTTATAATGATAATAATAACAACAATTGCTCATTCAATAAACAAAACTGCATTTAAATTGTAGGAAGCGTGGTGGCGGTAATACATATGATGGGTCAGCCGTTCTTAAAACAACCCAAGTACTATCCATCACATGTAGACAACATAGGGTTGGGCTGAGCTCAAGGGCGGTTTTCCTGCAAAACCTGTTCAATCAATGTTCTCCTTTTACATTTCCTGTAAGACAAAGGTTATAGCCGAGACATGAACCTATCATGAATGCATGTGACTTAACCCTAATATGGCACACAGAACAAACCCGGCTATATCTATATGCATATGGCAGTGCAAGCATATATACCATCAGGTTTACGTGTCTCACCATGAAATTTGTCTTCTTAGTCATTGAAACCAAACTGGACCAGCATCTAAATAAATCAGAACTAAACCTATTGCCAAAATTGTAAGCCAACTTAGTTCAATTACCCTTAAAACTTGTCAAGCCACCATATTATAATGCACAATTATAAACAATCCCCGCATCAAATTGCAGAGTAATTTCTTGAATTTTAACACAACCTGAATGACGGCAAAAAATGGCACACTAAGGGTTTACTGAGAAAAATAACCATAACAATTAAAATTTGAAACTTATCTTCTTAGTCCACATTCACCTTCACCCAACAAGGAGATCAATGTATAAACTAATAAGTTGCAATAAATCGGCTCTTCTGAAAAGCCAAATTTAGAGTGGAGACAACTTTCCATACGTTGTTACAATCAATAATGCAACAAAAAGACATGAACTTGTAGAAATAGTTAATAAACCCGAAAATAGTCGCTGATAAAATAACAAAGTCATGTATCTTTCTCGCCAGGCAACTCAGAGGACCAAACAACAACCTTTCTTCTATCAATAAACATGTTCTTCAAATTGTAAAGGAGGAAAAGAGAGAACAAGAGGCATCAATATTATAATTGCAAAGCCTGCAAAATCAGAACTCATGTATATATATTGGCAAATGCCTCCACCAAGGACTTGATGCCAACATGGAAAAGATAACAGAAGATAACTCCAAAGCATATAAGGGTTTTTTTACTCAAACGAAATGATCATGCTTATACAAGCATTAACTATTTCAACCACTTAAAAACCTTATAAAGCGGGGATGGTCTAGAATCCTAGATATCAGGCTCACACTAGACTATAGATGTTTACTCATGAGTCATGAGAACTTTAGTGGAAAAACGAATTCATAATCAATTATTAATGCTACTAAGTACCAAAACTTCATCATTCTCCACATTAAATGCAAGGAACCAATGTCTACTATAGTTATTGGTGACATCTCAATATTAAGAAATTATAAGCTAATGATTAAAAAAAGAGAGGGAAACAAGCAGGAGCACAAGTCTTTTGACACTCACCACCTTGGGGGAAAATGTAACTTAATACATATAATATACGTGAATGCACAAACTAAAAAGAATGACCACATAGATGCGCATATTAAAATAATTCCTTTCTGTACACGAACACTAAACTGACTCAAAAGTATAATTATGGAACTCATCAAAGAACATAGTTTAAAATGCATGAGAAAAGGGAAATGATGATGCATGGAACTAGCGCACAATATGATAGAACGTATCCCAGTAGCTTGAAATGATAAGGTATTCTATAACATACAACATATATAAAGAACGGACTATTACTCAGCCAAAACTATATAAAAGCTTGCGAATACTAATCCATCACATTCAGCCCATATAAGTTAACACATGAATAACCATGGACAAAATATATAAATATATATAAGTAAAGGAGCTAGAATCATCATTGAACCTGAAAATGGGAGCTATTGAGACAACGAGAAAGCTGTCTGAAAAGAGGAACCATGCATCTTTGGAATTCTGCAGCTTGGGTACATTCCAAAACTTCCTCCAGCTCATTAAGAAAAAGAACCTCTTTTTGACAGTTAATGAGAGGCCAGTACTTTAGCAAACCCCTGATGACGGTATCTGCCAACTTGTAATCTTTCTCAACAAACTGAACGATGCAATAAGAAAGCTGTTGATGGTATATGGCAATACATTTTGGCTTGTGGAGCGGTATAAGTGCCCGAGCAAGAAACAATTTATGCTCCTCTTTCATAGGTACTGCAAATCCATTAATTACACTACCGAGAACCTCCAACAACTCTGCAACTCCACTATGCCTCTCGGTCTCAAATATAAACCTGTAGAAAACATTACTAATCAACTTCCTTATAAACGGTCGGTGCACCATGAATTTCCCGTAAATGCGATGGAGGATGGTTTTCAAATATTCCCGCTCACGTGGATCCTCAGAATCAAACAAATCAATCAACTTTAACACAAACGAATGATCGATGAACCGCTTAGCCACCTTAGTATCAGTCTCAGAGGAGACAATGTACCTCAAAAGAATTTCATACACAATTTGCAAATGGGGCCATGATGGCTCCAGATACATATCCTCCTCATCAGGCTCAGTATTCTCCGAGCCAGTATTCTCATAGGAAGCCGGAGGCAAGCACCGCAAGATGTTCACTGAAACCATCCGAACCATATGTTCCTGCATAGACTCATTCATTTTACTCGCACCTGATTGCAGGTAATCCACAATCTCCATAAGGGTCTGCCTCTTAATCTCCTTCTCCCTAGCATACCTCATGGGTTCCCTAAAATCCAACAAGATGCAACAAATTTGAGTCTTTCGGATGAACAAGCCCGGGCGCTCCGAAACCGAGACGTCTTTCATCAAGGGCAGGACTTCCATGGTAGTTGGTATGGTAGCCGGAGCGGTGGTGGCGACGGTCGGTTGGGGAGCGGAATTGGCGGCGGAGGCGAGAGAGGAATGGTTAACGGTAACATTGGGAGTTGGTCCATTCCCGAAATCATGGGAATCATTTTTTTTCCTGTTACCAAGCTTGATAAATTTGTTGAACATTTCACCGGGAAATGGGAAAAGGAAGACTAAGCCAGTTTCAATTCGGGTTTATAACAGAGAGCTGTGACCCTGTGGGAGTGGATCAAGGAATCAAAACCCTAGAAAATGGATGCGAGGGAAAATGAGAGAAAATAGAAATTGGATTGGGAGTTGAGAAATTGAAATTGGATTGGGGAAAGGACGGAGCGTACCTGTTTGGAATTGGAGGTGAATTGAGGAGGATCGGATTCGCAGTCGGAGAGCAGAGATCGGAGAACCGAAACCATCTAATGTTTTCTGGGCAGCACAAGCAAAAACAGAGAGAGCTTTCGAAAATGAAGATTGGTTTGTTTGTTCTGTTTTGAGTTTAATTGGTGGTGTGGATGGGAGGTGAGGTGGAGCTTGGTTGGGCCTAGAGAGAGAGAGAGAGACGCAGAAGGGTGTGTTTGGCAAGAGAGAAAATGAGAGAAAATTTTGACAGTTGAGTTTGGAACCTAAAAACAAAAACAAACAAAAAAGCGCCGTCTGTGGGAATCGAACCCACGACCACACGGTTAAAAGCCGTGCGCTCTACCAGCTGAGCTAAGACGGCATTGATTTTTTATTTATTATATAAATTTTAAATAAATACTTGTTTATTTTACAAGTATATCGTAATTTATTACAACACATATACATGGAATATAAAGTTTATGGAATACTTATATAGAACAAACCATCACAATTAAGGTATGAATTACTGAATTTGGACGGACGGTCCACGAACGCAAATTCAGTGGGAAAGTATAAATTACTCTAATGATGTTAGATTTTCCAATTGATTTGGTTGATTCTTATCCACTAATATGTTGGTTGAAAATCTTATTTCTCATGTTTTTATGTATACATATGTAAAATAACAATTAAATAATGAGGTTTGGCAAGACTGAGAAAACAAGGATAAAAAAACTATTTAAAAGAGTACTAACATTGGCAAGTGTAACTCAGAATTGTGTTGTTGTCTTCCAAATGTTAGACAGAAATATCCATAATGAGGAGAGGAAATAACAAAATATAGAGCAAAGAAGAGAGAAGTGGGAAACAAAGTTGTGCAATTAGATTCCCTTCTCTATCCAATACCATTATTTCTTTCCAATCCATGGGACAAAATTGCCTTGTTTGCCAAGAAGGGTTTGGAAGATTTATAGTATCACACCCAACAGCATGTGGTGAACAATTTCAATTTCAATGGTTGCTCAATATCTTTGTACTTATGATTTGTCTCCAGCCTACATTCCTCTGGAAAACATAGCAACAATGGAGTCACAACATCATAACTATATCAACAAGAGAAGAGAAGCAAAAGGCCATAACTTAATTAAGTCATACATGTCTGGAAAACATATGCTTCCTTCCGGCATGGCATGTAAAAAGCACTATGAGCTGAACACAAAAGCCATGTAGATACTAAGTTTTGGGTTCAAAAGACTAGGTCTCAACAATCTGTGCAATACATAAAACACCAATATTTACAGCATGCCAAATTGTCCGTAGTCTGGTTCAATGTGGCAACTACCACCCTCCTTTGCTGCCTCCATTATCTCCTCCCTTTCCCCATGAGCTTGCAGCTGCTTTCCCCCATGAGTCGGTTGCTTCCCCACTTCCATTGGTTCCATCTTTTGGATCGGTAGATTCCTTCCAGCCAGATGGTTGTCCCCAGGAGCTTGCAGGTGCTTTGCCCCATGAATTGTCTTTTGCATCTTTTGCCTGATCTCCCGATGCCGGGCCACCAGCAGCTTTAGGTTGATTCCAATTTTTGGCAGAACCCTGGTTATCACCTCCCCGCGAGCTTGCAGGTGCTTTCCCCCATGAATTGTCTTTCGCATCTTTTGCCTGATCTCCCCATGCTGGGCCTTTGCTCCACCCACTTTCTTGATCCTGTGCTCCTTTGACTTCCTTCGTAACACTCGGCTTGTTCCAACTAGACCACTGGTCACCTCCAGAAGCATCTGATGATTTCCAACTGCTTCCGCCTGCTGCTTCATAAGTTGGATTAGATCCCTGGCCCCAGCCACCACCTTGCTTGCTTGTTCCACTTCCTTGGTTCCAGCTGCTGCCACCATCATTACTTTTCCACCCTTCACTGTTATTATTTGCCCCAGTACTCCAGCTAGAGGGTCTGTCCTCACCAGAATCATTTCTGTTATTCCAACTACCACCTTGATCCCTCCCACGACCTCTACCACCAAAGCTTCCTCTGTCTCCACCTCTATCACCAAACCCAC
>JAYMTF010005536.1:0-11421 GCA_036897485.1 Pelargonium nanum | reverse complement strand
AGCTTCTAGTATAAAAAAGGCTCTAACAGGATTTGGAACTTATTCACCATTTTTTTAGTTTAATTCTCATATATATGTTGCCTCTTTGACAGAAGAGTCAATGTTGACAATACAATAGAGTCAATATTGACAATACAATCAACCATTTGGTGAGCATTGTGGGAATTGGAGCTGGCATTAGTTATCAAAAGGTCCTTAATTACTTGTCCTTCCTTTTTTACTCTTTTTTCCCTCTGACTTTTCCAAAAATATATGCATATTTTCTTATTCTTCTCTTGAGTAATGGAGCTAGTTCTATTATATATTTATATGTGTGTATTTAGTGTGGATTAGTGATGGTTACAACATTATGGATAACAAAGATATTCTTCTTCTCATGTTTGGGTGACAATACGAGGAAATTCATGAAAATATTATATCCTGTCAATGTCCCGTATGTGAAGTTTCTAGGCCATTACGGCATTACCTTCATGGAAATTCATGAAAATTTAATTAATGTATGAAATAAGTATGTTTCTGTAAGTGCATTTTAAGATTGACTTGTTCTTTTGCATATACCTGGACGACCGAGCTAGTGAATTTTGACCTTGCAGATATGTGAAAGCAGTCATGAAAGACTCTAGAACAACAATGCTTGGTGTGGGGGTATCCTCCAGCAAAAACCATGCACAAGAAGCGGCTGAGCAGACAACTTTAGCTCCATTGATTGGATCGTCTATCCAATCAGCAACTGGAGTAGCGTATAATATTAATGAAGGAAAGGACATCACCTTGCAAGAAGGAAACAGAGTGTCTCAGCCTCTCAGGTACAAAAGATATCTTAGAACTTACAATATCTGGAAGTGCACTGCTTGTTTTCTTATGCATCAAAATCACCATGTCATTGTGTACATTGCAAACTGCGAATTATTGGGTTAGGAGGTGTGTTTATGTACCACCATTTTTTTTAAATGGATAATAGATGTTCAGTGTTCCATTATAAAAAAACTCAATATATAGAAGCATATGTGAAGAACTAAGAATCTAAATGGGGGTAACATATATAACAATAACTAAAGCTTAATTAGTATGAGAGGTTCTTAAGATAATCGAGGCCTACTTAGTTTTGACACTTATCTTAAAATTTTGTGGTAATTATAAATGCCCTTGAGCCAATTCAGTTAGTGATAGAATTGGGACTTTATTGGATCCTTCCTGGTTGTGTCTGAAGGTTGCTCTCATGAGGTGGTATCAAAATGCCCATGATGATAATTCCTAATTATCTTGTGACTGAACATGTACTTACATTTAAAGTGGGTATGCTGGTTGAATGCTTAGCTCTTTATTATGATGTATCTGTTTATATATGTATGGGCTATTTTTATGCAAATGATCAAGCCAAAGGGTTTACTAACAAGCAAATTGTTGTGTTGATTTTAATTGATTCGTATTTGAATTCTCTTTGCTGATATTTTGTTTTGGGAATGTGACAAGCAATTCAAGCTGAAAGCAAATCAAGAGAAAAGAGGGGATGATGCAATGTGGAGGCTGTTAGGGAAGAAGGTTATGTCTTCTAAAACTATATTTGCTTGACATGGCCTAAGAGGAAGAGAGTGGAAAAATTGGGGCATTATTAGTGTTTTGGTAGAGGAAGCTTAATGTAAATTATGGCATTTGTAGTTGCTAAAGAGCAAAAAATGGTGCTAAGAGACGCATAAAGCTGGACTTTTCTTGTATTTTTAAATATTATGTGGCAATGTTGTTTTAATTTCCACAATATTCACGTATAGAGAAAATTAGTTTCAAACCATTCATATACCAGCACTTCCAAATATTAGTTTCATTTATATATAAATAGGATTCAAGAATTAGTTTTGAAATGAAAAAGAAGCATTTGGTTGCAGTTTTAAACCACAATAAAAATGAAAGCTCATCAGTTTCAAACTGCACTATATAAGCCCAATAATCCATAAAATCCTTTGGTTGCAGTTCATAGAGCTGCAATAAAAAAGCCCAAAACTGCAACCCATAGCATTAACCACGTGAGCTGATGCGGAATGGGCTACCGCAGTCTATATTTGGCTGCAGTTATGGGCCTTCAGATTGCAATTAAAAAACTGCAACCATAGACCTTATATGTGGTAGTGATGCATATAATGCTCACCTCTCTGCAGGACCACTGTGTTGGGAAAATATAAAGATTTGTTCAAGAGATTAGTTGTTGCACTCAGCTCATCAGCTCAATGTATAACATTAAAGATTATAAATTCTGAAGTATTGTCAATATTCAACTATATATTACAAATATCACAAGACTTTTTGAAAAAAAAAAAAGTTTGCAGCATAAGATCAGTTTAAACTATATAATATGTGAAAGGTGGATATATGTTACAAATACTTGCTTCTGAAAATGAAATATATATATATATATATATAAAACATGTTAGCTAGTAAGTGTAAAATGACATGTGATAGACTGATGATAGAAGCAAAATATACCACAATGCAAGAAAATTTGCTGTAACTTTGCAATTGTTCATTGCTTGATCAGCCAAGGAGATGCAAGTTGGAAAGTAGGGGTAAATTTATGTATGAATGTGCATATATTCTAAGATCATAATACTAATTAAGAAGATATATATAAATATATGTATTGTTAATTACCAATAGATATTATATATATAGGTTGTTCACTAGTTTATTGAAGATAAGGTCCTCCTCTTCAACATGGGGTGTGCCACTTCCTGGTGATGATCTTGCATCTTCTCCAAAACCAATGTATCAACATATCCTCTTGAGCTGGATGCTGCTACTGATGATACTTGTCTACCAAAACTACTTAAATCATCATCATTATCGTCGCTCCAACTAGTCTCTGCCTCGCTGCTGCTTTCTCTAGACGTCGTATCACTTAGTGTGTGGAAAAGTGAGACACTTCGTTTGTTTGTACCAAAAGAGTAACTCTTTGGTTTCCAATCAAATATTGGGAGAAGAGACTTTGATGACACAGACACAGATCCACCTACATTGTCTCTTCCCAAGCTGTACGTCGTAGATAGCTTCCTCTCAATGCCTTCCCTTTCTCGAACCAAATCTTCAACCACTGATCCTGCTTCGGGTTCCTCTGCAGCTCTTTGCTCAACTTCAGCTATTGTCCTGTCAAATGCTTTCTTCCTCAACCAGAGAGAGTGCTGCAAGGCTAGCACAATACATGTGAGAAGACGAGCAAATGAGTAAATGGAAGACGATAAGGATATGCATGTATGTTACTCTTTTTTCTAGGAAATTTCCAAGGCCTTGACCCTGTATCTTCCTCTTCCTCCAAAATATGCAACAGAATCTTACGACACCAGCTAGTACTATCAAGACCGCTGTTTCAAATAACAGGAACAACAGTATTGCCCTTTCATTGCCTGAAAGAAGAGTGTTATAAGTACATAGTAGTTCATGCCTCAGCAGCTTCATGATTTACCATTTCAGTATGTGTTTTTGCAACGTACCCGTATAGATACTGAGCTGTTTGGACCTTGTTTTGGAGCAGCTAGAAGAAAGCTTCTGACCTATCGATCGAATAAAATGTGTGACATGAAGCAATTAGTGAAGGGAAATAACGAGCGTCTTCTAAAGGGTGGTTACCTGTTGTCCGGCATCTCAGCGGGTTGCCAGTCTCTGCATCATTTACAAAAATGTTAAAATGTACGTCGAATTAAAATGCAGATATGAACATATGATAGGTTATTGAACCCTTGGCCTCTATTCGGTATGCACAGTGGTTAAAGGGGGTATTCAAACATCAGAAAAGCCTATTTACAACTTTTTTCAGTGTCTTACTGTCTTGCATTAGCCTTTTACTACAAACTATAAAGACTATTATATAATTTTGACCATTTAGTTTGCTGTTTTATTGGCAGAATTTCACTTAACTTCACACCTAGCAAATGAGTAACATAGAATCTCACTTGAAGCAGCGAGGAAAGCAAGAAGGATCTCCTCGTCTAGTACAAAATGTTGCAAATCACTCTCCGATAATAACGATGAGACCTGACCTGATGCAGTCAATCGGTAGAAATACAGGAAAGAAAAAGTCAGAGATGTATATATGTATATTGCAATCAATGATGTTTAAACTTTAGCCAAATACTACAGAAAACCAGAATTACCCGGATATGTCTCAGACCAATAGATGGATCCAGTTGCTGGTACCAACAACATGAAGACAACAGTTACCGGTCTCATTGCTGAGACATACGTATATTCACCAATTGTTCTACTAATCTTTCCCTCCATCTTTGTCTGAGAAACATAAATTGCGTATCCAGAGCAATCAAGCAGTGGACTAACTTGGAATACCGAATCCAGATTTGATAGCTTTTTATACTTCTTAACCATCCCATCAGGGGAAAAGGAGTATACAAAACCATCCAATGAACCGACAGATATCCAACCTGTTGCATCAATTAAAAATAACTGAAACTGAATTCATCATCAGACCACAGAGACACAAAAGAAGTAAAAAGTATAACACCAACTTTTTTTTATTACAAGTTGCATCCATTAATAGATTTCTTTTACACACGTCAATCACTATAATTCTTGCCACAAAAACGTAATAAGAAGCAGCAGCAAGATCATATACGATGCAGAAAACTATAGAAAAAGAAGTAAGCTGAATTAGGATACAGATACACAAATAAATGCAAATAACAAATGCATGATTGAAGTTCCTGAAACTTTTATATACATTGTTATGAAAATATGCAGCCTGCACTTCTCCTAGTTATAAAGTCCAATCCATGTCATGTTGTGAAATAGCATTAGATGAATTTAACTATTGCAGACTCTAAATATGTATGAAACACATTGTTACCATTTGAATCAACAACCGGTGCATAATCTGCCGTACTCAAAGGCCCGATACTTCTCTGCCAAAGAACATTTCCCGAGGAAACATCTAGTGCCAATAACACGGCCTTAACAGGTAGAGTCACAAATAAGCGGCCATTATTTCCAGCGGTAAAAGTGAAAGCTTTGTCAAATGAACTAAAGTCCTGAATCCATTTAAAGTGAGGACTACGAATCGACAGAGAATAAAGTTCTCCTTCACTGTTAGAGATCTGCAAGGGAAAAGTATTGATTGAATCAGGGTAATGCTGACATGTCATTTTTTGATGAATCTCCAATATACACCCTAAATCTTATAGCTTTTACTCGGAAACAAGAAATTAGGGATGAGCAGACTTTACATATATACTAGCCTCACATTGATCAATGACAGGAACTGAAGTAAAATAACAATCTTTAACACCTCTCCAACAACCTTGACGATACCCATATTGTTGAACAACGGGTCCAACACTCCAGATCAGCTTTCCATGCCTTGCATATGCAAAGAGTCCGCGCTGCTTAACATTGATAAATACAGCTGAGCTCAATGTGCTTACTGAGACCCCAATTATTTCATCAGGCGCCTCTTGACCTGGCTCGGGACCAAAGAAAACTTCTACAGCTGATTTGGAAGTTGCAATCAGTAAAGGATTTATTTTTAGAACCCTGTTTTCTGCAATCAAATATATCTGCCAAGACATGTACAAAAAATTGTATCAGTCTTAAAGGCATAGTTTACAAGGATATTAATAAAATCAAAGAGAGCAATTAGAACAATCTTCAAAATCCAAAGATGTCTTACCTTTCCGCTGTCACTACGCACCGGAGCTGTACGAACATTGCATTTAAAACCCAAGGGTACCGTCCACGAAATTGTTCCATTGTTTTCAAATGCAAATAAGCTCCTATCGGAGCAAGTATATATTTTCCCATCATCTCCGATTAAGGGTTTGAAAAGTCTTCCAGCTGGTTTTCTTAGAAGCTCTTGAGCTGCAACAAAGTATAAGATCAAAGTTGTGAACCTGATGATAACACAAAACATTTACTTACAGTTTGGCAGAAAATATAACTTCAAATCTAACTTGGTAAATTAAGAGTCTATTAAAATCTGTCTTTTCTTTAACGAATTACACCTACATCTGTTCCAACTTAGTTCATTATCAGAGAAACAACCAAAATATAAAAAGCTCTACTTTTGTACCATACATCTTTCCGTGAACTAAAAATTAATGCTAATTCAAAAAAAAAAAAAACAGAGTCAATGTAAGATTTTCAAATACGCTTTCCTAGAGCAATTACTGGTGTAAAATTTTCTTTGATTCTTTCATTGAGAAAGACAAACAGAGGCACAAGTAAAAAAAGAAAAGGGCAGTTAGGGTTTGAGAGTGAAATGAAGTAACCTGTAGATAAATCTGGAAATGTGGGATCAGTGAGAGATGGTGAGAACAGTGAAGCAGAAGCCAAAATGAAGCAGAGAAGAGAAGGGACTGCCATTTCTGAATTAACAGAATTCAGGAACAGATACATATAATTATAATTTTCTAGGTTTTGGTAGTGATGGTCACCAATTTTCGTACGAAAATAACGGATTCTTAACCGCTCGGTATTAGGCGGGAATCTTATATGTCCATAACTCAAACTGAATCCTTTCTACTGTATTATTTTTTATTCATTTATTAATTTAAGAACTGCACCGTTGTTATTTGGAAAAACAAAACACCGGCCAAGCTGTGTCGTTTGACCCCGTGGCTCTTAATTAGGAGTGACAATTGGTGTTCATAGATTGTTTTGAAAGTTTAGTATTTTATTAAATAGGTAAATCTGAACTTGTTCATTTATTAAAAGGGTTGAATAAAACAACACGAACACATCACGTTTATGAGTGGGTTGACATGATACGGAATGACTATTTTTTTTTTTTTTTGAAGAAGGAATGACTAAATTGTTTAAAATAATTGTGTTCAAAATTATACGAACCGACTTTATCCGTTTAACTGAGATTTTCATTTTTTACATGCTATATTTGAAAATTTGCATTTTTATCCTTAAACAGGTTACCCAAGATGAAATTGTGTCTAATGAGTTAATAGTCTTAGTTGATTGACATTTGTGCTTGAGCACACTTTATTACTCTGGACTCAAAATGATGGACATATTTATTTTGTATTTCTGTAATAAAATAAGTGATTTTTTTCATTTTTTTTAAAAAAATTAGAATAAAATATCAATTGCACTTTTATAAAAAGTTAGTTATTATCTACTGAAATTGTTACAACACATTTTTTTGAGATACAAGATCAATAAGTATACATCACCAACCAGTTTTTTTATCTCACTCATGGAGATCTTTAATTCTAGAGTGCAGGGACCGGGTCTCTTTATTTGAAGAGTTCATGTTATTATAAGTTGATAGACGTGCAAATCATGTGGCGGATTTTAAGACAAAACTTTGTTATTCTAATTTATCGGATTGTAGCTTATTATTTCACCCTCCTGCGGGTGCTCTTTCTCTTCTTTCGGACGACTGTAATCGTATCCCGAACTCTATGGTTGTTTGACCCTCTTGAGGCTTTTTAATGAATTTTTAGATATAATAAAATCTAGTTTTTATTTATTTTTTTAATAATTACTAAAACACTTATTTTGACACGGATATAGCTTTGCCTCATGCACTAACATTTTAAATAAAAATAAACACAGTAAATGACCAAAATCTTATGAACTAGAGAGTTATTCCAACCCATGAACCATGATGTCAATTGTAGGAAACAATAACTGTATCATTATATGATATAACTTATATAAATAAGAAGGTGCAAGATTAACACATATATAGATCTAGAAGAATATCTAATTAGTAAATAATTGGTACATCAACACTTGAATACAAGTGTAAATTAAGACTTAGAAGGGGCTGACATTATGAGCCATCTTCAATAAAATCTCAGGAACAAAGCGCCTTCTGGGAGGGGCTTTAGCATCCTTGGCAAGAGCCTCCTCGTCACCCGCATGTATAACACCAACTATATGGTCGAAAAGTGCATCCTTCCCACCTCTCAGAGGATCCTACGAACATATATCCGATACCAATATCATATTTTCATGTCATTGTGAATACAAGCATAATGCTCATTCGTAAACAACGGGTGCTGAAATATTGCTATCGGATATATGTTATACTGAAGTTTTGGACCCAAAGTTGACATCAGAGAGCTTTGGGTCCAAAACTTCAGTATAACAACAATTCCATTCCAACTCAGAAATGTCAACTTGAAACAAATCATAACTTACTTGGAGAAACAAATCTGTGTGTGTCTTTCCTTCGTACAGAACTAGTTCAGCTTCACACCCCGCCATTTGAAGCGCTTCTACAAAAGCCCTACTGCAAGTATCAACAGATATCCATTTGTTAATACCTATAAATCAATCACCGAATTTTTGTACATTTAATGTCATATTAGTCTCAACTGCTCACTAAATGTTCGTAAAATATGTGTAGTTTCGATTTCTAATGACATTCATGCATGCTAGATCACATCTCGGTCATTATAATGCCTAAAGGTATTTCAATTCTCAAATCATTTATGACCAAGAGTTTTCCATCTTGAGTTAATAGATTGTTAATAGGGATTGATAACAGAGTGGTCACCTGGAATCAGATGGTATGGAATTATCTGCAGTTCCGTGGAAAAGGATAATAGGAGGCAGGAGAGGGACAGCTCGTTTATGGCTTGGATCCCTTATAACAACTTCAGGTGAAAATCGTGGCAAGGATTGTTCACCTTCCATTATGCTGCGTTGACGAGAATGTGATTTAGAACAAAGAGTCAAATAAATTTACGAGTCTATGATAATTAATCACTACTAGCTATAAAAAAAATGTCCTTTGGTGGCTACCTTAAGAATACGGAACGGTACAAGCCTCGACCATGGAAGTGATCAACTAAATTTAGTAAATTATACCTGTCAACAGAGTAAACAAGGATACTTGTAATACATAAACACGAATGCATGCATATATGAATCAATGTAGACAGATGCATAGTGAATTCCTTGGTCGCTAGTATTTTACTGATGCCATCATATCATAAAGAAGGATCCCTAGTATCAGTTTTCTTAAAAAGAAGCAATTCACATATACGGAGAGCAATGATTTTGCAATATCACGGCAGAGAAGATCAGCAGGAATTAATTTTAAGTGCTGTCGCTGAGAAAAGTTAAGGACTCTGTCTTTGTTCAACACTCGTGAAAACTTGACAACTTAGCATTACTGTGGCTCTAGCAAATCAAATACACTGGAAATGTAAGGCTGAGTTAAACTTTGATAATTCTTATATTGGTATGAGTGATGTATAGTTAAGTGCTAAGTGGCAGTCCATCATCAGTTACTATTTTTGTCCCCAAGTTTGTGACTGCACGGAAATGAAGTTATTCATAATAGAAAACTGTCTCTATAATGAGTATAGGTGATAGTGAGAACTATCTTCAGGATTGATGGTGTTTCGGGCAATGGTCCAAGCAATTGACAACCATGATTCAGTAGAAACATCAGGGTCAAATTCTTTTCTTTTGATTAAACATCAATCTAATTATCACTTGCATTTTCTTGCATAATTTTAGTTGTTGATTCTAAACAATACCACCATTAACAAAGTAACTAAAAAAAAAGGGCAGCAGCCCAAAAAAACTTAAGTACTAAACAATCATGAACTTGAAGCTACCACCTCATTCAACAAAGTTCTTAACAGTGAGAAAAACGATAAAAATTACCCTCCAGATAAACCAAAATAAGCTTTTATTTGGGAGACACTCCATGTGATAGTCTCATCATTCTTAGATTCTTTGATTGCTTGCTCCAAGAGGGCACACGCGGATATATGTGCACCAGCTGATTGTCCCATCAGATAAATCCTACTCAAATGAATCAAGGAAATCAATGAAGATGTCAAAGATGAAATTAAAAGGACATGTAGAGACAAGAATATTATTCTATTACCTGTTTGGATCACCCCCATATTCAGCAATATTATTGCATATAAATGAAATGCCCTGGGATGCATCATTCACCATATCACTGATGCTCCCCTGAGGAAAATTTCTGCTTTCATGCACATTAGACACGTTATGATGATAGATCATGTATGAGCATCATGCATGTATTCACAATAACATGAAAATATGATATTTAACCAGCCAACTAATTTTTCTAAAGTAACAGCCTCTGTATATTCAAGTGTATGAAAGTATAAAAAACAATAGACCTATACGCGCATAGTGATTTACAAATATCAGCACAATAATCTGTCCATTGGAATACTTATCCATGTTAGTAAATATAAAATGTAGCCTTCAAACTTGAATATAATGTACCTGTAATCAATGCATGCTACTATGATGTCCCTTTCCGCTAACTGTTTCCCTAGAAGAGAACCCCATGCTTTGTACCTATATCAGCACATATAGATACTTATAATCCAACAGCTATATAGATATAGTATGCACCAAGTATTTCAGCTAAACTGAAAAGAGAATTCAACCCGCCAATGCTCTAATGGAGAAAAAATGTCATTCAAACAAAAGATGGAACAAATTTTGGGTCCTTTCATCTTAACTAGACTCTCTAGCAGAATTAGGAGTAGCTAGGCATGTACCTTAGATTTCTGAGAGAATAATTATGGAAAGTTTTATTTGAACCAAGGAGGAAACACTAACTCGAGTTACTTACCCAATAATCCAGGCTCCACCAGTTACAAAGGCCACAACTGGCTTTGGTCCATTATTATTTGATGGTAAATATAGATCCAACCTGATGATCAGAAATAGTGAAATGACATCCAGCGTGTGATACGTGACAAGCACTGAATGAAAGAAACTGCAACCTAAATAAATCTGAATCACATACCTATTTCTTGGTTGATCACCATAAACAACACTTCGCCTGACTTGGCTTGAGAAGAAATAATAGTATGCAACTGCAGAAATAGAAAACAAATTATCACTTAACTCGAGCTTGTGTGAATATACGTTATATATATGAAGACTAGCTAATTATCTGTCACAAATTGAGGACCAAACCCAAGCACAATTGATTATTCTGACAAATTATTAAGACACATAACAGAACTAAATCTTGGTATCTCGTGAACAGTAAGATTCAATATTAAGAAGCATCAATAAGGGAAGAACAGGAGGCTAAAAAATCACAATAGAGATGGATAATGCTGACAGAGGAAGTCAACCAAGATAGTATTAGGTTGATAACCGTTCAACGACAGCCCAAGGTCAAGAAACATACGTGAGTTTAAGAATTCGGATTCACTATCATCTCAATTTGTCAGGGAAATCAAGTGACCATCAATATACAGGAGGATTCTCTCTTTGGTTCTTGATTTCGCTCCTTAATAATGTAAATAAATGAATTGATCAAAGCATGACAGTACATGTCAATTATTACACTACAACTTATATTACACAAACCTTGAAGAAAGCCAGGCATAAGTAGCATCGCATAAAAACCAAGAGCGAGTAACCGTGTGATCCAACGATAGCCTACCCTGA
>JAYMTF010005535.1:0-11422 GCA_036897485.1 Pelargonium nanum | reverse complement strand
TAATAATAATAATAATAATAATAATAATAACTTTTGTACCTCTGATAGGATAGCAAACATAACTGGGTCTATATTCTCTAGCATGCCTTAGAGATGGTTCCAATGCTATCACTAGGGTCAGGTTTTCTCTATAGATCATTGAAAAATGAGGAAAATCATACGAGTAATGGCTATGACATAAATTGAATGAAACAATCAGCAATAAATATTCCTTTGTAACCTATTACAATTGAATGGCCTTGTAAACTCTAAGTTGGAATCTTTTTGCTGTATCATTTAATTCAATTATAAATTTAGCTAAAGAGAGATGCCAAGACCAAAAAAACAAATGAAATAATACCATAAAAAGGGATGGAGATGAAATTTCTGAACAAACTGCATCCATGATGGAGTAATCACAATCAAGATAAAACCAAGGCAAGAAAAGAAAATCAGAGATCTCCAAATCTCCCTATGCGTCCTTGCTACAGGGAACAATGTACTTGTGGAGGATTCCCAAATTCGAAGAATAAATGTAAAGATCATAGGGAAAAGAAGAAGGCCAAGCAGCATCCCCTGAAAAAAAAAAATTAATAAATATCATCCAGGTACCACATTCAGAAACCATATAACCCCTAACAGAACTGCACCTGAATAATAATAGTGATATCACTTCTTTCTATTCCATATTGTTCAGAAACCAGCTTTGAATATTGAAGAACCTGTTCACACATTGCTATCAGAATGGAATGTAAATGATTTTGACTAGTCCAAGACTCCAGGATGAATATAAGTATAATCATCAAGAAGGGAATAAAACTAACCTTTACAACAGTATATGCTAACATGTCACCGAAATAGAGAACAAGACCAGCAGTTACCAGATGCACTTCCCCTAGAGAGAGAGAGAGAGAGAGAGAATTATAAAATTTCCTAATTCGATAACAACCAATGCTGCCTAATAAATCACTGACATAAGAGATGACAGTAATAATTGAAGTGCATATGCTATGGGAGAAACCATCAGTTTTTAGGTAATAAACTGACACAGACAAGAATAAGATAACACATATCCATATTTCTTAGGTATTCCACCACTGAATCTGGTTGAAACCAAGAGGAAGGTCATAACTGCACATGGTTTTCTCATGTAGCCACAAATTTAACTGTTTCATCACAAACTTGTCTAGCTCTTAACAAAATTCAATCACTAAATTAGCACTTGAATGTGCTGTCATTTCATACTGTGGATGACTATTCACTTATTCAGCATATCTGCTTTAAACAACAAGAA
The DNA here is from genome assembly GCA_036897485.1 of Pelargonium nanum. Lineage (NCBI taxonomy): Eukaryota > Viridiplantae > Streptophyta > Magnoliopsida > Geraniales > Geraniaceae > Pelargonium > Pelargonium nanum. The sequence continues at coordinate 10,149 of JAYMTF010005535.1, read as the reverse complement.
CTTTCTTTGAGTTTGAAAGCGCGGCATAGAGACCTGCGATGCATACCAATGGAAGCACATGAAGGGAAAGTATTTAGAAGATGCTGAATTAGTTTCACGGCTGCCAATCCATGAGAGAGTACCCATAACACCTTCAATGATGTGTGCAAACCTGCACAAGAACAAATAGAAAACAATCACAGCTGTACAAACATTTGCTTTCAGAATTGCAAAACAGCAAAGCATTATTCAACACAGATCAGAAGATTTGGAAAAATTGTCATATTTCTAGAATATCCAATCAGATGGAAAACAGGGTAAACACAAAAGAGGAAAAAAAGAAAATCGATGCAGAGCTGCAAATTTACCAACGAGAGGTACTGTGGCAAGAGACAAACAGAAGACTGCTGCATACAAAACCATGCAAATTGAGCTTAACTTTGCATTCCATATACTATGCAAACAAGGAGAACGTGCAGCATCAGTTGAACGCCGTATAATGAAGCAGAGGAGGATAAGAACACTGAAGCTAGTGGCATAAGTAGCCCAGTACTGCAGTGCCAGATAATCAAGCTCTGGGACAGAAAAAAAAATAGAACATATTGTGAAACATGTAGAGTGTATCACATATCACTCATCAAGCAATATAATACATGGTCAGAAGAACAAGCTAAGTGGCATAAGTGTATAGTGGAATATCATAGCATCAAACCAAATAGAAATAATTACTCCCTCCGCCCCAGAAAAAAAGTCCTTTATTGTTTTGTCCAAAAATAAGTGTCTACTTTACATTTTGTCAAGTGAAATATACTTGGATTACCAATAGTATCCCTTATACAGGTTAGTAATAACCCCTTGAATATGTTAGATCGAAGGAATTGACGAGCATATGCGTGAAAGTCAAGCAATAATTATACTATCCTTAATTTTCTTTACAAAAAGTCAAACATGACAATTATTTTGGAAGATGAAAGAACAAGTATATCTTAAACGAAGTTCTGATTGCATTCAAAATAAAACGAAAATGTTAGAAAAACTTCTCATCCTTGAAAATCAAGCAAAAGGGGCTTAATCTTACAGACTAATCTCTGTGACAAGGAGCCATGAACATATAGTACAAAACTCCAGCGATAGTTTAAAGAACTGTTGTTGAACTCCATGAGACTTCAGGCTTGGTGGTGTTCCTTTATTTCAAGATTCATGGATCCTTATCATACACTTGGTCTGAGAACATGTAAAGGGAGGAAATATATTAATGATAATCACTTTTTTCCTCTCTAAAAAGTTAAGATAGTCCATCAAAATTTCCTAGCCAAAATCCAATTCAAATTTTCATTCTTGATCCCGAACATCTAATTTTCTTACTCATGAAACCATGTTTTATTTCCATCTTCCCTCCATTGCTTCAGTACAGTTATCTAGCCACCAACATTCCCACTACAATTTCAAACTTTAAGCTGAGAAATTCAGAATCAAACATAACATTCCAAAACTATCATAATTCATATGGCAAATATCATATGCAATGATGCAACCAATCGCAACAACTATGTTAGAAAGTGTGGCAATAAATTTGTACCAAAAATGAAATGAAAATGAGTAATCAACCCGTCCTTGTATACTCTTTAAGTCTGCACCTGGCGCCTCCACCCAACATCATAATGTGAATGCAAATTGATAATTTACACTTAGCATATTCACTAGAGATATTGATATGAAAACCATTACCTTGGTGTCCAGCTTCATTAAGTAAAACTGCTCTTGACAGCTGTATCAACTTTGAAACCATAACAGTGGGCAGTGTCACTGCTCCTAGCAGTATCCCAGATGAAGCCGCTGGCCTGAAACGGATGTAGCATTAATTGATCAAAAGTTACCTAACAACTAATGAATTTGTAATGTATAGTTGTGTACATTTTGGTTTCAGTCACACCTGGTGGTCTCATAATGCATTGTGATGGTTATACAGAACAATTACAGCAAAATATGTGAGATATAAACCCTAATTCCCCAATTGGATACTAAGGAAATTTAATATGGAAATAAGAAACCTCGAAATTTAAATCTCAGCCTGATTTTGTCCCGTGATAATCAATTTGGGGAAAAAGAGAAGATCAACTCAATCAAGCATAACACAATTACTTACGTTACTCAAGATAATTTCCACAATTTTCCACACAAAAAAATATACAATTAGAATCGATCGTCTCCTTTTCAATTCACACGTTTCTCAGCTAACTAGTAGAATTAGAACGAAAACTGAAACGCATCTAGATCCTAAACATATCCTGATTCCAATCTTCAAACGGAAATTTCCGACAAGAGAAAATGGAAATGAATCGGAAGTACCTGGCCTTCAAACAGGAAAGCGAATCGGAATTCTCGGCCACGATCTCGATGAAGAGTGCAGAGAAGGTCAGGAGAGAGAGCGATAGGCCTTGCGAGAGAAGAGATAACGGAAGCGAGTAGAGGACACAAGCGACAAACATGATGACCACCGCTCTCTCGCCGTTCAACGCCGAGCACCACCACGGCGGCGGAGGCGGCGGCGACAACGACGACGACGAAGCCATACCGCTTCGGTGTCGAAAAGACGATCAATTCTCTCTCACGGAGAAAAGAGAGAAACGAATTTTCGCGGGAAGGATTGTGAGCTTCACACAGATCCGAGCCCAAAAGGCTTGGGGCTTCCCGTTGCTGACGACGTGGACGCGGTCAGGCGAGTCAAGCCACGTGTCACGCGCGTTGACCCACGTGGCACGCTTAGAGTGTTTGATAGTACGTTTTATATCCGACGTGGACCAATCAAATCGGTGGAAACACGCATGTACAATTTTTGTGCTCTTTCGTTCAGGATCGTCTACATGTGACACGCGTGAGCTCTACGCTACTCACGGAATATACCGTTGGCGCAAATTGGAGTCGGCTCTATTTTTACTTTTTTTGAAAAAAAAAGCAATTCGTTTCATGAAAAAAAGACTTTTGAAAATTATAGGAGTTGATTTTTATTAAAAGAAAATGAAAAAAAATAATTTTAGAGAAAAATAACCTATGAAAAATAGACTTTGAGAATTTAGCAAAATATGAACCCTCAAAAGCCCATTAATGTGGGCTAGTATGGTGATCCAAAGGATCCACTTGGTCGTCACGTCAGCAAATTGAACACTATTGTAGATCGGACCAATTCGAAAAAAAGTAACATAGGGGTCCAAATTTGAACAAAAACTAAACTAGATACCTATTCGGATCAAATGTAACATTTTCCTTTTCTGCAATGTCGGTAAATCTACACAAATCCACTAGTAATTATCAGTATAAAAGGTACATGCACGAAATGAACATGCGCTAATCCCTTTCCAATTGAAAATTACATTTACACTCTTGTCCCTACATAAGAGGGTTTTAAACAATACTACATTTAAGTGCAAAGCTAGAGCAAAACAAATTTCTATTCAAAATTAGATCAAACAAGTGAACAACCATGACTGAGTAGCATTTCCATCCTTCATGCATTGTCCGTGTCGCGTTTACACCGGAAATATCTAAGTATCGATAAACTTTTCCCGAAACGAAAATGTAGCAAAAGGAACAAAATAATTCTATACCCGGCTGCCATAATGAACAACACCAACAAATTCTCCCACTTTGAGTTACTGTCGGGAGAGATGTCGTATGCGCTAAGAGCCTGAAACCCGGATATTGTTCTTACCCCAACTGCAAACGAGGTCCCGAGATACTCGTTCTCCAAGAGCCCCTGAAACAAAAACATAAGCAAGAGAATTAGAGATCCATGTAACAAGCACTATACCTGGCAATGCGGGTTAAAGGCCTAGATGACCCGGGCCAAAAAACGCACGTGCTTGTATCAGCATACTTTTCGTCAATCCTAACCAGTTAATGGGAAAGGCTATGACCGATAAAAAGTTGCAAATATGACCGAGTGTTTTTTTTTTTACTCCGTATGTTAATAACCCACGGCCTGAGTTGCCAGGTCTATGGTAAACGCTACTTTAGTTCTAGACACAGTTTGGCCAAAAGAAATTGCAATGTAGTTTGATACACGATACATCATTTCATGGAATAAGATGGAACAGACGGGTACTTGCCTGGATGGAGTACGTGTGGAAAGCAACATAGGATATCGGATAAGTCCATACGAGTCCAGGCAAAGCACTACGGATTCTGAAGTAGCCGGCAGATAGCATCATTACCACCTGAAATGCACACACGCCGGCAGTTACAGCAAGAAAGGTTATCTAATAAGCATTCATTTACTTCTAGTTAGAGCTGGCAATTTGAAACACGACACGAGACCCAACATGATTTAAGTGTGTTCATCGGCCACATAAAACAGTAGAAGACGCCATGAAAGTAATAGTAGTGCTAAATAGAAATTCAGTTTTGCAGTTCAAGTTGGCTAACCGTTAGCCCGTAAAAGATTACTAGAAAACCCCTCTTCTAGCTACTTAAAACACACTAAGAGCGAAAAAGTTGAGGATACCATGGACATTACCTGAACGGATACGAGTGTCAAAATAGTCCAATAGACGTCTTGCCATATAGTAGCAACAACGAGCATCAGTCCTTCGTTTACCAATAGGCACATGAAGAAATTAAGCACAAAGTACATCAACAAACTGAACTCATCTCTCAGCCCAACAAGGAAATAGAAAACAAGGCTCGATGAAATAGAGATGAGGAACAGGAACGGGATGCTGGAGAGAAGCTGCCCAAGTAGAAAAACTAACGCTCCCGAGTGTCGATTTGATTCTTCGCTGGCATATATCTGCACAATAGGCAATTAGTTTAATTGTATCATTACATGACGACAATACCAGTTTACCTCTAATATTCTGACACTAAATATATGAGAATTTTCAATAATTATAGTTCGATAATGGCCGTGTCATTCTTTTTATTAAGTATATGTAGGGGTACTTATTTTATTTACATTCCCAAGATAGATCATGATGAATAAAAAATTGCTAGACCATGAAGCTTAAATAGCAATTACAATACCTTGATTTCTTTAACATGAGCTGGCACTCCGGCAATGCTTAGAAGAGAAGCAAATGATACAAACACAAATATCGCTGCAACTCTTGTCTGAAATATAAGAGGTAAGGAAATGAAAACCATAGTCATGCACGTCACGAGTATAAACATATGAAAATGCACCATTAACAGGATCCACCAAGAAACAGATTCATCATAAACTACAGTTTACAAATATCAGTAACTTGGCTAATATAAAATTGTGTCCTTTAGAAATCCAGCCTACCAATTGGCAAACTTACTAGTTTCAAGCTAAGAAGCATATGCACAGAAAAGCACTTCTATGTGGTTTCAAGTATTAAACAATGATGAAAACAAAACTGATCAATTATGTCATAAATATAAAACACGCAACATGAAAATTAGAAAGATGTTCGGTTTTCATGAACTCACCACAACAGATGACAAAGAATGCCCTAATCCAGAGAATACAGTGCCAACACAGATCGTAAGAAGCATACAAAGAATCAGCCGAAACCAGTAGTATTTCCATTCCCTTGACATAATTAGTAACGATCTCCAAGTCAAAACTGCTATCCGCGTGGCATTGCTAGCCTTTCCCTTTCTTTTGAGAAGTGGCCCTTCCTGTAGCAGTAATATAGCAAGCAACAAGTTAGCTGGTGAAGAGTAGACTAGACTAGACTATACTATAGAAGCTAATATGACAACGTGGCTAATGGCATAAGAATGCATTCTTGAAGAAAGAGATTCCCACAGTCCCATTCTTGAACAAAAACTATACTCCAAACGCCCCCTTAAGTCCTCTACATGCTTCCCCAAGTGTTTATTTGCCTTGAATTCTAATAAATTTTTACCCTCTTATGGTTCTTAAATTTTTATAGATTTCAATATTTACTGATCTATGTAAAGCCCGTTTACTGATCTTTGTAGTAGACTGTTGCTCTGGTAGTGGCCTATCATTTTACTATCAAATTCATTAAAATGTGGTTAAGCGAAAATAAGCAAAACAAATGCACATGACATCGTGCATGAAAAAGTAGATGCATTTATGTGTGAATATTTACATCAGCCCCCAAGCTTTAAAATGCAATTATGCTATGAACGACCCATGACCAAGAATCACAAATGGCCAAGAAAACAAAGTAGAAGTTAGAAAAATATAATAATAAAACCTTTTCAGTGAGTCTCAGTATCATAGTTTCAACCGCAGCAGCATCAGATGATGATTTGTACGTTGCTTCAAGAGTGCGTATCGCAACTGCCGTATCCATGTTCACTGATGAAAAATCACCGTTGTCATCCTGTTAAAGTGTTTCGCCCCATGAGTTGACAGAGTAACCAAAAAGAGAAGTGCTTGAGTAAACACAAATATAGAAATAGTGCAAGGAAATAATACAAAAGAGCGTAACGTAGCCATGCCATATGACTACTAATTCAGGCAATCTTAAGTAACATAATAAATTAATACCTGAAACTGACACGAGGTAAGCAAAATAGATTACCTGCCAATTTTTGCACATAGCAATGATACGGTCGAAGTCTGTATTTATTGCACGTAAAAAGTGATCGGAAGGACTTTGCATTATTGGGCACGGGAATCCGGCATTTGAGAAGTGCTTCAAAAGCATAAAGAATTTTGATTACTAACAAGCTCCGATTAGATGCATAGAATTTTGTTTCTATTAAAGGAAGCGGACAAGAGAAGCATTACTCATCAGAGGAACACATTTTATCAGATACAATCAGAATAATTTACCTGCAAGCAAGCCAATGTTTCTCCAAAAAATAGGGTATTTCCATTTGAAAGTAGGCAAATTCGGTCAAAGAGACCGAATACTTCCGTACTACTCTGATATAGTGTGAAAAAAAGAGTGCATCCCGTGCTAGCAAGTTTCTTCAGTGTAACCATCATCAGAAGTGCAGAGACGCTGAAAAACAAAACCTATTAAACATCAGCTAAATCACGACATTTGTCTAGAAAACGACATGCAAATGTCAAACGATTGATAATAATTGATACCGTCAAACATTAGCTAACTTTTTATATATGACCCAAAATCAAATCAGAGTGAAACAATATGCTTGATAACAGTATAAACCTGTCAAGATGATACAGAGGCTCATCTATAAACAAGATGTGAGGTCTCATCACAAGTTCCCGGGCAATACTGACACGTCTTCTCTCTCCTCTCGGAAGGCCCTTCATATAGCAATGGCCGCCTATGAGTTTGTTTGCGTAATCACCCAATGACATAGCATGGATTGCATCCTCTACCACACTCCTTTTCTGGAAGAAAAAACCAGGTAGTTGAAGCAATGCCGAGTAATATAGGAATTCTCGGACGGTGAGGGATCCAATCAGAGTGGTCTCCCTCTCAACAAAACCCTGAAAATCGGAAAACAAAAAGTCAAAAATCACAACCCCACAAAGGACAAGAGTAAAAAGTAGTAAAACAGGACATTCATTTTAAGGCAAAACTTTTAGAATAAGTGAATACTCATTTTGGGACAAACTAAAAACAAAATGGAAAAAGTCAAATACAATTACGAGAAGAGCTGCTTCTCCTCACACATGTTATATATTAGAATCCAGAGACGTTACTACTTATTAGTTGTTTTAGAGTACATACGATATGATTAATGTAGAATGGCATAAATTTCAGATATGCATTGATTGCAACACATTATTAGTTGTCTTAACGAACAGTTAATGCATAATAAAATGAATCACTGACATAACTGTATCTGTTGATCTTTATTTACAGACTGACGATAAATTAAATGGCAGAACATAGGTGAAAAGCCACGGAAAAACCAAACACAAGTAAAAAAGTTTAGAATAAATACCAATCAACTTTGTTAGTACTTACATATGACCCATAAGGCATCCTTGATTTAGCTCCATTCACAAACACTTCACCGTACATTTTGGCTGAATTCGGCAACCTTCCTAAAAAAATTGATAAAAGTTAAGTCTCTCAACCTCCAAAACGAGGTAAGATTAAGAATGCTGAAAAACAGAAAAACATATCGTGTACAAGAACCTGCAATAGCCCTCAGCAGCGTGGATTTCCCCGACTTGGCCGGACCCATGATTACCGTCATAGTCCCTGGCAATGCATAACCATTTGAACTCTTCACGACCTTATCGGAATACTTCCTCTTACCCTTTATTGTTACGGTCAAGTCTCTCCAAACAACAGAAGCTCCAGCTATCTTTCTTGCAACAACTGCAGCTTCTGGTACTGGTGGGGACGGCAAAGATGCGCTATTGATCTTTGAAAGAGACGGCGAGGCAGGTGTTGTTGCAGCATTTATAGAATCACCTCCATCGTCGACCCTGACATCAATATCTGTATCCTCCCACTCGGGCGAGTCCTCGAATGAAATGGGCTGTCTCAGTGAACCGGGTTTGCGCAAGTAGAAAAAGTTACTAGAGGGCACTCTACTTGCCGGACTACTTGCTGAGGATGAGGAAGACCTATAATTATCCGATTGAGAGTGTATCTCTTCCATTATTTCTCTTATCAATTTTCCAAAAACCTCAACTAAAGAACATTTCTCGATAAATAAACTGCAAAACCTCCTTGGTACACAAATTCACAACCCTCATAACGCCATCATGATCATGCACGAAACCCTGCATCAAAATTGAAAAGAAAAAAAAAAGTAAAAACAAATTCACATTCTGAACAAAAAGAAACATCAAGCAAATTCAAGTACCTTCCAAGAAAGTAAACTGAAAATTACAATTTGTTACTTAACAAAACAAAATATTAAGCAAGCTGCAGCAAATTGCCAACAATTAACTAAAAACTGATAACCAAAACAAAACTGTAGCTTCCTTGAAATACGAAAGAAACAACAAAATGGGGACCAGTGGCAAAACCAAGAGGTGATAAAGTTCTCTACTTTATGTGAACCAAAACAACAACACAGAACAGCATATTCACATTATCTTGTTATTGAGATTAAACTGGGTAATAATACAAACCAAACCCATAAAAACCCACTAGCTAAAATTCACTAAACAGCCACCAGATCACATCAATATAACCCATTTCTCTTCTTCTCAGTACACACCTACCCATTTCCTAAACTTAAACAATCTTCCACAAATCCTAGTCGTTTCAACAGATTGAGACCCAAGAAAACAAAAACTCAGCAGAACAAACCCAATAAACCTCTTTGGCTCAGTCGAGCAGTAGAGCAAGATTCAACTTGCACCCAAAAGAAAACTACTTTCTTTTATTTTCTCAGCAACCAAACAGAGGAAAAGAGACTAACCTGGATCTGAGTAAGAGGTCGTAGCAAGTATATAAACTGTTATAAATGAGCGAGCTTGAGCTAAAAATGAGAAAGTAAACGAGACAAGAAGCTCAAGAAAGAACCCAAGAATGTGAAAGGAGTGACGAGAGGAGTGAGTGAGTCAAAATTTGAAGTGGACGATTTGACCCGCATTTTTCGGGTTTTCATTATTATTATTTTATAGTGTATATAATAATAAAAATAGTTCTTGGAGTATGCTTTGCTTGGCCATTTGCAAATGTTAATGTTTCTTTATCTTTATCTCTGGCTTCTTCTTTTTTCAATTGTATTTTTCTTTAGTGCTTTTTTGTTTATTTTTTATTTCAAATGTAATGATTTTAGAGTGTCACGCACATAAATAGAATTGAACATTTGTATCGTAACACAAAAAAATTCGAAATTAGCGTTGTACATTTTGTAATTACGTCGTTTTTATGTTCGGTCTCTATGCACAACACACATACTTAAATGTGTAATTGTAAATTAATCTTATGAATATGTCAAGCGTGTTAGATGGTGTCATATCAAACATATTGGTTTTATCATGCAAAATGTGTTAGGTTGTTCGTGTCAAACACAGTCCATTTATTTATCATGTAATCAAACGTGGTGTATTTATATTTTATGTTCATAATATGTCGTGATCGTTTTAGGTCATGCAACACACAATCAACTTTTAATACGACATGTACTTGGCTTTTTAGTTCTAATTACGAACTCTTCAATATGTTGACTATAGTCTTGGGGAGGTGATAAATCCACCTCTCTAAAGTTTAAATCCACCATCTGTTGTCATTAGTTGACAAAAATGCCCTCAATTAAATAGATGTGGGATCATTAATTGTA
>JAYMTF010005534.1:0-11423 GCA_036897485.1 Pelargonium nanum | reverse complement strand
AACTATCAAAAGTTCTAATATAAAATATTATTTTATTGTAATTTTAACGGTTCCGTTAACAAATTTGACGGAATGTCCTGAAAGTGCTCGATTTTCGGAAACGTTTGGATCATAATGGCTCTTTCGCCTATTTTAACTAAAATGGCACGTTTGATAGTTCAGTGACCAAAATGGCACGAACTGGATAGTTCAGGGACCATTTTGGACCTTTTTTTCTTTATTATATTACGTCATATGATTGTTGAGGATGAATATGTACACTATTTAGACTTTTTGTACTGCGATATAAATCAGAGCGTCTTATAATACATTAAACATTTCACGATATTCTTATGGAGTATGAAACCTGCCACCAAAATAACATGTGTACGTATTTGTGATTGCAAAGTTCATCAACTATCCTAATGTACACTTGAAAAAAAAGAAAGCTAAACAATATCGTACTATTTATAATTTATGCATAACTAATTTTCTAACAACAAAAAAGTAATTAGACAATTATTTTGAGACAAAAAATACAAATGAAATATGACATTTACTTAACATTACGTAGTTAGCTACACAGGCTGCGTGAGTGGAAAAAGCGCTATCGTTCGATCCTCGCTCAACACACCTCTGGGGAGATGGATGAGTTTTAACTGTGACTTACTCTCGAATGGAGATTAGTCTGAATGTGGTAAAACGACTTAAATGTGTCAAACGCAAATTCATGGGCCCGCTCGAAATTCCCATAGTTTAGACAAAAAAAATTGAATTTTATTTCGATGGCAAATATGAGAATGTGTTTTGAAATTTAATAATTTAATGTAATGGGAAAATGTTAGAATTATGACTTAGTTACACTAAAACATTGTTTGGAGATTACCTAGCAATGTGCATGATCTAATTGACCTATATTACTTGGAATCTCAAAGTTTTGATCTATAAAGCCTTGGCCCTTGGTATATAGATAGAAATAAATAAAGAAATGCATGTAATTAATTTGGTTATAGTAATGCAAGTGAGTGGTCTGAGGCTCTGAGCCAATCCATAAAGTGAAGAAAACATCTGAAAAGAGAGATGGTCCCCCGCAAGCCAACTGTGCCCTCAATAATTAATTACGCTTTAAACTACAAAAGCAATGATCTCATTTTTCTTTTATTAATCTAATGACTTATATGTGGGTACCACTACCACCTCTTGCTTCTTCGCATCAATACAAAACAGAATATTATAAACTTTAGTGGTTGTTTGGAACACTTCTACATGCTTCTGTAAGCACTTATAGAAGCATGTATTGTTTGGTAACAAAAGTAAAAAATATATATTTTATATTATTTATATTAGTATTTTATTAAGTCATGATTGCAAGTTAGTGGAGAAGAGATATTCTCTCTCTACTTATGTCAAAATAAGTAAAAAAAATTTGTTTTTTTTCACTTCTCAATTATTGCAAAGTAGAGAGAGAAAAGCTGATTTTTTTTATGATTTGGCACAACACTATTGGATGTGCAGCAACTTATGCAGGTGTAGAAGTGTTCCCAAACAAGGCCTTAATATAGTAGGGGCCAACTTAAAATTCTTACGACTTTAATACTACTATGATACTAAATATTGGTAGAAATTAAGAGATACAATGATGGTTTCTTTTTTCGACTAATGAAAATATACCAAATTTCTTAAACATTAATAAGAGAAAAAAAAAGGTGTGACAAATGTGAAAAATAAAAATTCATTTTTGATAGGTTTAATTTAAGAAAACAAACAATCCAAAGATCCAGTCCCCGTGTCATGGTTGTTTTGATAGGATTATTTTTGTATCATTCATTTTTTTTTATAATAATTATTTAAAACTTAAAGACGACCATAAAGGCGATACGATCTCAAATGGCAGGAGAGAACTAGATAGGGCGGGATAACTGTTTTTAACAGAGTATGTACCTTTCCTTTCCCGGACCCAAAACCAAGTATCCGCATCGACCCGAGAACTCAATTGAATCTTCGTTATCGTTTGCCAAGATTCATCCGAGAATAATGCCTGAAGGGTAATCAAATCCCAACCACCCGAAAAATGGTCTCGGAGATCAGCTACCAGCAAGTCTGGCGATATTGCCTTCGCGACTCCTGGTTTCAACTGAGGAACAAAACCCGGGAACGCAGGCACCTAAGGGTCCTGAAAAGCGCAGATAGAAAAACCTGAACCAACCCTGATAGCACTATTCGCACAAACCTTTTCTTGAGAAGCATGGATACTCCTCCAAATATAACTAGGGTCCACCCCAGCGGAGCTTCGAAAAACAACTCATGCACCACATATGTAGCTCCAAAGACCTGGCTGAACAACGAGGATGAAACCCGCTCGAGCCTCCATAAATGCTTTCCCAAGAGCGCGAGATTGAACATATGGATGTCCCAAAAATTAAGCCCCCTCATCGCTTTGCTAGAGCACAACACATTCCAAGACTTCCAATGAAGCCACGAGCAGCAGCCTTGCCGGACCTCCACCAGAACGAACTAATCACCGACTTGATCTTGCTACAACTGGAAAGGGGAAGCAAATACACTCCTATGCAGTAAGTCGGCATTGCTTGTGCAACAACTTTTATCAATACTTCCTTACCAGCCTTTGATAGAGCTTGAGCGGACCATGTCGTTACCCAGCTCCGAACCCTATCCACAAGGTAGTTAAACATACAGACTCGAATGTCCCCCACACATATCGGAACGCCCAAGTACTTTTTGAAAGAACTAACTAGCTGCACATTCAGGCAACTCACTATTTGGTTCCCCGACGATACTGACACGTTATCACTAAGCAACAAAGAAGACTTCATAAAATTAACTTTCTGAACTGAGCTTATCTCATACATACTCAAGACTTACTTAATTGTCGCTGCCTCCTTGACCCGAGCCATAGAAAAATGAGAGCATCATCCGCAAAATGGAGATGAGAAACCGATGGCGCACCCCGAGCTACCTGACAACTGTTAATCTCGCCCCTGGCCTGCCTATCCTGAAGAAAGCAAGAGAGATCATCTGCCACTATAAGAAAAAGGTAAGGCGATATGGGGTCCCCTTTCCTGATGCCATGACTCGCCCCAAACTGCTCTGAAAGACGTCCCTCGAACTCAACCCGAAAACTTATTGATTGAACACAACTCATGATCAGAGAAACTCATCTGGCGTGAAATCCCATAGCTTCTATCATACCTTATAGAAACACCCATTCAACGCTACAGTAGGATTTAGCCATATCAAACTTTAGAGCCCCCCACCCAGCGGGACCTTGGCTCTTCCTGCGAATAAAATGGAATATCTCGTTGGCGACACAAATACTATCCGTGATGAGTCGACCTAGGATGAACGCACTCTGACTATCCAAAATAATATTGTCAAGAATAGGTTTCATCCTATTAGCTAGCGTCTTTGAAATCAACTTATAAATCACATTGCACAACGCTATAGGCCTTAAGTCGGTAACAGAACGCGATTCGATCTTTTTCGGAATCAAGACAAGAATTGTTTTGTTTAGTTTCTCCGGTATTGAACCACTTTGCAACACTGACAAGCAAGCATCAGTAACATCATTCCCTATGACATGCCAAAATTGTCAAAAGAAACCCGAATTAAACCCGTCAGGACCAGGTGCTTTATCCGGATGCATAGAGTCTAGGGCTAGCTTGATTTCATCCGGTCGGAAATCTGCCAGGAGCTTATCATTTTGAGCACTGGTAACCCGAGAGCTGACAACGTTATAAATCACCTCAGCTCATACAGTTCAACGAGACTCAAACTGCATAGAAAAAAGCGTTGTCATCATATCCCGGATATCCGCACCGCCTTCGAACCAAGCCTCATTCCCGTCTTGGAGCTTTATAATTTTATTATTTCGATGACGAGTAGATGCGACACGGTGAATTTTTTGTGTGTTACCATCTCCATCTCAAAGCCATAGGGATTTCACATGTTGCTTCTAGAACATGCTTTGTTTATGTAATAACGACATGTACTTAAGCCTCACCTCCTCTGCCCTACATCAACTTGCTGGATCGGGTCGAGAGCTCAGCCTCTCCAGGAGTTTTCTAGCTGATTTTACTTCATTAATGAGCGCTTTAACTGACGAATTACCCCAAGCAGAGAGAGCCTCGCTACGCTCAACTTTCTCGAATACGGTCCGACCGTCCCAGCCCGACCTGACTATACTTTCAGAATCAACCTCCTCACACCAATGGTTTTCAAACTCAAACCTTCACCCTTGACCCCCCCATGGACCTCAGTGATCGGACGTGAGGAACGGGAGATGACTCACACGCCACGTGTTGAACCGGTCTAGCCATAAACTCGACCCCAAAGCTTTGTTAAGTCTTTCTTCAATTAGGACATTGGAATCTGATCCTCGCCGTCATGTGAATTCATGCCCCAAAAAACCAATGTCCGATAAACCAGCATTAATAACAGTTGACGAAAAGCCTTCAACCAAAGCCTGCGAATATACCTGCCCCCTCTTTTCAAAATCCGCCAAGAGGTCATTAAAATCTCTCGCACACAGCCACATGATTGATTGGTTGTTCGCTAGGCTTCGTAAACGATCCAAAGATCTACGTCTTAGAGCCTTATCAGGCTAACCATAAAAACCAGTAAACTTCCAATGCCCCCACTTTCACAATGAAACCGAAACATCAAAAAATGATTTGGACCAATCCAGCAGGGATACTTAGACCTGATCGGCTCAAAAAAGAGCCAAGCCACAGCTTCTCCCCAAACTATTAACAACAAAGCAATTTTTCATACGAAGTTTTTGATGAATATGTTCTAGTTCCTCGCTTGTACGCTTAGTTTCAATGAGGAACACTAGATCGGGCTTTTTATCCTGCACTAACTTGAGCAAGACATGGATTGTGCGCGGGTTGCCCATCTCGCGAAAATTCCACACAAGAAGACTTATAATTTTTAGCGAACTTGGTCGGCCAGGTCCGCCCTCCTTCACATTTTTTGGATCAGTAATCTCCTCCCCTGCCTCATCAACCCTCTTACATTTAGGAACATTATGGACTTTCTTGCCTAGTTCAGTTGCATCCGGAGTCTCAGGCGTGATCAGATCTGCACTAGGGTTTGGGACTTCCTCTCATGGGTGATCTAGATCTGACCGGACCCACTGCGACCCAATGGTTGACCGCCTCCCTCGTGGAGCATAAAGAGAAGTGCAAAATGCTCGAGCTTGACCCAGATTCTTTAATGCCAAGAACCGAGCACAATTACTTTCGATGTGGCAGAGTCTCCCACAATAATAACAAAACGTAGGGAGCTTTTTGTATTGAAATGTGATCTCATGACATCCGAGGCCAATAAATTGCAACATCGCCTTCCGACGTAACGGATTACGAGTATCACACCTGACTTGAATACGGGCATAGGAACCTCAGCCACTACAAAAATTGAGTGGATTTGTTTCCATGAACTGTCCCACCACATTTTCCAGATCCCTGCAAACCCTATAAGACACATAGTGTTTTGGATTCCCTCGCGCCTGAACCCACATATTCACCTTTCAGAGATCCAAAGTATAAGAGTTGTCCCCCGCCTTCAACCGTTCCAGCATTATACACCGCCAATATGAGTCTAAGGTCCCTCTTTTTCGACCTTTTTTGCATCATCATCATCATAAAACTCGAACAAGTACCTAATCTGCATGTTCTAACCCGTAGAAGTGTCCACAAGATCCTTTGTTGTCACCCCCATCTTCGAACGCCATAACCATGACGTCATCTGCTGTATATTCAGAAAATCCATCGGTGTCTCAGTCAAAAAACGCCCCACAAAACTGATAACCAAGCCTTGGTCCTAGACTACCGGTGCTTCATCAGCCGCGTACTTGATTACCACTGTCTTCTCTTCTATATCAATCGCATCCACTCCCCTCGTCACTTCATCCATGGTTGTATCCGATGCAGTGTTTCGTTCATTCAAAGCAGACTTTGAAGCACCAGGAGACGCCATTCAAAAAAACCGCTGAAACTGAAACTAGCCTCTATCCCGAAGAAGTGTTGTTTTAGAGACGATGTAGTAACCCAAAGAGCTAAAGCCGCCACCTGTCTAAGATCCAGTAAACCCTGAAAAAAGCCCTAGCCGCCCTTCACTCGCCTTCAACAACAAGACAATAAAGAAAAGAGAGAATGACCGCTCATGTTACCACAAAAAGGTACTAGTTATTTATTTATGTAACATTGATAAAAGAATTAAAATAGTACAAAATAAAATAATGTAATATGATGATAAAAGATTGTGTTATCTAAACAATCAAATTAATGTATACCTGCTTCACTTAATTTGTGACCCGCTGAACTCAGAGGTGCCGTTATGTTATTGTTGGTTTAATCTAGGACAATTTTAATTTGGTTTGCACTCCTTTTTTTCATATAATAATTACTTGATAACCTTTTTTGACGCAAAAGTTAAGATTTTATTACTTCAAATCAGATGATAATAAAAGTGATATAAAACTGGAGACTTGGAGACCAATCTACCCAGATAATTTTGACAAAGATACCAAAGACCTAACTAACTCGTGGGCCACTTGTCGTAAAAAAAATTGACATTACCAAGCTGAGCCAAAATGGCTAAAACATCATGAATAATCAAACCGAAAACACTGAAATTCTCTCCATCAACCAGAATAATCAAATTGATTGTAATAGAAACATCCCCTTTCAGCCTGAAGAGCACAAACAACTAATAATAATTGCACTTGAAGTTTAAGCGCTTGTGGAGGGCTTTGCCAAGTGCCCATCGCCACCATCGGGTCTGCCATCTAATTCGATAAAAAAAACTCAAAGGTTGTTCCGATCCAAGCCACATTCTCCTTCTACGCAACTGCCTCTTGTTGTCCTGCACACATACCAATATTAAACCTACCGTGAATCTACGCTACTACCGCTCTGTAAACCTTAACAACATCTTAACTTGTTATCAAAACAAGAGCTCGTTGTCTTAGCGAGAAAAACCACAATTTGTTGTATGCAAACTCAAGAGACTCATGCTGCTCTGAGAATCAAAATATACTTCCCAAACGATACCTCTATGTGCAAGTACAACCATTTGATCAAGTTGAAGTCGGTGTTTGTGGCTAATGTTGTTCCTAAAGAGAGTTATGGTAATGGGTCTAATTCCCATTGTAATGTCTCTTTTATTTCGTTGCGTTATATATTCCATGAGTTATTATTAGTTATTATTATATTATTATTTTATGAAAGAATGAGTTACTATTGAGTTTATTTAAGTTAAAAGAATGAGTTACTATGGTTGGGCGATGTCTCGCTGGTCACTAGCTATCCGAGACTGTTCTTTCTTTCGCGACTCAAGGCACATTCGGTCGACTCCTACTTTTCGTTCGGCCGTGTACGGAGGCGTCCCCGCAGCTTCGTCGATCTCTGCGCAGGTGGGAGGTAACGAACCTGCTGGAACTCAATGCGCTGCTTTCCAGCATGATTTTGAGGAGTTCAATGTCGGATCACTTAAAGTGGCGAGGAGCGAGGTCGGGGAGGTTCTCCTCCAAAGCTGTTTACATTTCTCTTTACTCGAGACTTCCTCATACCAGGTTTGCGTGTTCGAAGTTAATTTGGAAAGCGGGAGTCCCTCCGAAAATACAAAGTTTGGAAAGCGGGAGTTCCTCCGTGACCGCGGTATCATTCCGGTAAGCACTCCAGCAACATGTAAGTTATGTGACTGTGAACCGGAAACGTGCTCTCATTTGCTGCTTCACTGCTCTTGGTCGGCTCGGGTATGGAATGACATTTTTTCCTGGTGGTCTTGCTCGACAGTGCTTCAGGCCTCCTGTTATGATGTGCTTTGCTTCTGGCCTTCCTTAATTCACGGCAGCTCTCGGGTTTGGAAGGTATGGGCTGGTTTGTGTCGTCTTATCCGTTGGTCCATTTGGTTGGCTCGCAACGCCCTGATTTTTGATGACGTATTCCCGGCTGTAGGTGACACGATTCTGCGCATTCAGTGTTTGAGTTTTACTCTTCTACCTTGTCTACTCGGTTCATCTCTATCCGATTTCTCTCTCGTTGCTTGGCGAAACGACCCTCGCTCGGTTTTGTCTTAGATAGCTTTAGCTACTGTTTACCCACTTTTGGGCGTTTTGATTTATTTGTACTTTTATTCACTGCCTCACGGCTATTCTTAATAAAAGTACCGCTTGTTGATAAAAAAAATTTTAAGTTAAAAGCAATACAAAAGTAAAAAAAATTAATTTGGTTCGTGAATTCTTGGGTGTGGATCTAATTTAATCATTGATTAATTTTTTTAAAGCGTAAAAGTAGTCCCTGAATTTTTAAACATAGACCCAAAATTGTTAGTTTTCGTTAGCATTTCTGTTAAGTGTACTGATGTATTTGAAGTATATTAAATATTTATTTTTATTTAATTATTTTGCTGATATGACGGTCTAGCTGTATTAAATGACTTATGTGACTAACACAAGACATGACATGTCAACAAAATAATTGAATAAAAAAATTCTTTAATATATTTTAAATTCACCGTCAGACCATTTAACGGAGAAACTAACAATATTGACCATTATTCATATTTAAGAGTTCAAGAACTTGTTTAACTTATAAAATATTCTGAGAACAAATTAGGGGAAATTACAGGCTGCACTCCTCTACTTGTCACCTTCAACAATTGGCAACCCTAATTTTTTTTCCGTAACTTTAAACTACCAATGCAAGAGTCCTACCGTCACATTTGACAAAAAATGTCACTATTAGGTCATGTGCCAAATACATGATTTTTTTTTTGACATCCCAAAAATGTATTCACATTACCATTATTCCTCAAACCTAATTTTGCTGAAAATTTCATTATCTCGCCGAAAAATTTATAAATTTTCAGATTTCATTTGAGTTGATTCCTTTAATCTATGAATGACATTTGTGTTGATTCCTTATATTAATGAACATAAACATTTCATATATATCAAATGCATCTGATGCTACCTGAAAATCATAAGTCTTAGAACGAATGACATAGAGACACGTGGCAACTTTGATCACACACAAGCAACCCAACTTGATTCCAGAATACTATGCTTGTCCCGAGACCCGAAATGTCCCAGGAAAATTATTTCATTTTCCCGGAGTCCCCAAACATCCCAAAGACGATCCGACACAAGAGAGAACTCCCGGAAGTCACTAAAAGACAAAAAAGGCGCACCACGGGACCAATGATGTGGCATGGGAAGCACAATGCCGCGGCATATCCGTGCTTCCAAGTGGAAAGCGCGACCTAAAACGGATTAATGTCGCTGCATGCATTCCCCATGTCGCGACATGCCTGCCTTCCCCGGATGACTCCCTTCCTCGATGACACGTTCCCCGTCGCAAAGGCCCAAACGTGACCGAAGTGCTCCAATATTATTTTAAGTGTTCTCCATGCATCTGGGAACCACGAAAGCTCCCTTTCTCGCCAACACGAATTGTGAGCATCCTGGGTGAGCCGAAAACCGCAAGAGTTTCCCCCTGACCCGCCAGAGCGAAGCGTGGGCTTCCCCGGACGAAACAAAAATATCAAGAGCCTCCCGGTGGGAAAGAGGATCCCAAGACTATGGGAAACATACCAAGTGCATCATATTTACCCACTTTGATCTCTTGATGGAAAACAAACTCCCCATGAAATGCCAACTCCCCCCGGAAGAACGCGCTCCCCGCCTCGTCAAAACAAGCGCACACATGCTGTGACATCAATGTGTTCTAGCACAACAAGTGATTTACGTGCCCCCCGCACTCATCAGTAGATCCTTCTTAACCCCGGATGGCACTCGACGACTCAACACACTTCCACAAGCTCTTGCAAGACCACCGCCTCGTCAAACCGCCTTCGAGATGTTCCAAAAAGTTACCAACATCAACATTCCCGAACCCCCAAGACGCTACCCCGCATGGTAGCGGCTAATAAGGGTTTGAACGAGCTACCCCGGCACGTGAGAGACGTACGAGGACCTGCGACACTCCCGAAACGCACGAGCAACGCGTCCAGGAAGTAGGAGGCCCACGTCACCAATGGGCCTAGATGGGCCTCACACCTTCAACAACCAATCACACGCCGACATGTGGCACTAATTGGTAAGAAGGCTATTAATACCCTCATCTTGATAAGAAATGGAGATCTTGACATTTTCACTCTCTAGAGAATTCACTTATCTCTCTAGTTATCTCTCTCTAAAAAGCTTTCAAGAGCCTTCGTATATTCCGGTAGAAACTTACTCTCATGCCTGAGGCGGTGTCCTAGAAACACCTCCCCAGATACTTCATTATTTGGTGTGTTGTCTTCCCGCATATCACAAATTTGCGACGACTGGATTACCATGACTTAAAGCGAGAACACTGCACATTGGACTTGGAGACTAGACTAGATAATTTTACTTACGTGGACAAGACGACAAGCGACTCTAGTGCGTTTGTGTTGGCCAAAGTTAAACGGGCGCATGGACATCATAAAAATTGGACTTTACAAATTCTAAGTTATAGATTTTTAAAAAATTAAAGTTGATACCTAATAAAAAGTAGCAGCAGAGGGAGTTTCCGTGCATTGGTCCACAATAGAAACTGTCTCCACGAACGACGCAGAGAGCCCAATTACCGAGAAGGAGGCGATGAGGATCCAACGGCAGGGAATGGAGTGTCAAATCAACGGGCAGATCTGGGAAAGCAACACGTCAAAAGTCTGAACCAACACCAACCAATTGTAAGTAACCTCTATATTTAGCAATTTTGCAATATCTCTGCTCTACCCAACCCAACCCAACCCAACAGATTGCTTAATTATTTGCTTTGCTTTGCTATCTTTGTCTGCCCCCAAACCCAAAACTGTTGCCTATTTCCAATTTTTAGCATTCAAAGCATGAACATATTACATATGTGTGTGGTTTGTGGTGTGTGGTGTGTGTATACATCTGTGTTTGTTGATCTGATCTGATATGGTGTGTGTGTGTGGATAGGGTTGTGGTTGTGGCAGTGAACCGCAAACGCAAGAGATATTAATAGGATGTGTTGTGTAGACTATAGAGTGGAGAAATGAAAGTGGCACCGACACCTGTAAGCCATGCATGACAACATGTATCACCATGTGGTCTACATTCACTGGACAAACCACCTTTGCTTTCTTTACTCATAACATCCATTAATCTTCTCTATCTTCTTTCTTCTTCTACAGCTTCTGTTGTTGCTCTGCGTTTCTCATACTCATATATATATATAGTATATGAAACCCTAGTTAGTTTGTTACTTAGATCCCAACTTGCTTGCATCTCCCACTATACTACAAGAGAACAACCATTACGCTTTGTTTTCAGATCTGACTTCTGAGTGAGTGATCACCAACCATCTGCATTTTTGTTCCCTGTAATTATTTAACTAATTAATTAATTACATGCAGCTACTATATAT
>JAYMTF010005533.1:0-11424 GCA_036897485.1 Pelargonium nanum | reverse complement strand
TTCATTAGTCTATATTACTTAAGCGATTCTGGTACACTTGCTAGATTGCACACCAGCAGGGAGCCTTTAAGGCGACTTGGCGATGTGAGGAGCCTTGATGGAGACTCAAAGAGGCGAGTTGAAAATCCATTATACTAGATAAGTGTTGTAGTCTTCTACGAGGCCTCTAAAACTCTCCAAAAAGTTATGAAATGACCTAATAACTTGAAGAACAAAATTGCATTGTTCATCGCGACGAATATATATGTATCCAGTGAGTTTTATTTGTTGAGGGGAGTTCTTCTTCGTCACAACAAAGATTGTTGTCTTGTCTACATGTTAGAGTAGTTGTCATGGAAATATTCTTAGTCCGGAAGTATGGGATGAAGTTGTAGTCTTGGGCCCTTATGGATGGATACAGAGGCATGAATCCATTCTCTTGAGTTCCTAGAGCTTGCGTGAGGGTAATGCATCGTTATACAATAACTAGATGTGTACCCAATAAATCTCCTCGAGGTTGGGGGTAAAAATCTCAACCAGGACAATCCAAATCATACCTCGTTAGGGAAAATTTAGAGAGACATATTGTCTATGTAAATTAAGAGATTGTGGGATGGATCTCTTCCTCTTACAAAGGAAATAGTATTTATACTTACAAGGAAAGCTCACCGCGCTACATTGTTTGGTTGGTTGTTAAAGAGGAAGGTCTACTCCGGGTGTTGAAGTTCTAATCATCTGGGCGCGCCGACCATGAGCGTAAAATGAGCTCCAAATCTTGAATTCCCTACAAATTGTAAAAAGAAGATTGAAGGTGACCCGACAAGGCAACGAGCCTTGTTGGCGACCCAGTGAGGCATGAAGCCTTAAAGATGACTTGGCGATGCGAGAAGCCTTGATGGAGACTCAGAAGGCGAGTTGAAAACTCATTATATAATATATAAGTATGGTAGTCTTCTTCGAGTTCTCAAAAACTATCCAAAAAGTGGTGTAATAACCTAATAACTTGAAGAACAAAATTGCATTGATCATCGCGACAAAGATGTATCCAATGAGTTTTATTTGTCGAGGGGAGCCCATCTTCATCTCGACAAAGGTTGTTCCATGGATATAAAAAAATATTGTCCCCATGGGCAACAACTAGTCGCAATGAACATTATCTCATCGGCAAAAAGCTTGTCGCCATGGGCTTTCACCAGAGAAAGTTTCATTATTGTGGCGCTTTACGGGAGAAAGACCGCGAGGCGTTTTGAGAGCAACTTTTTGGGGGCGCGTTCTAAGAGCAAGTACCCCGTTAGTGGGAGTGGGGTGCTTCGATTAGGAGCAAGTTCGCAGGGGTCTATTTTAGGAGGAACCAGTTTGGAAGCATGCCCAGAGCAAGTCCGCGGGAGTGTGTATCGAAGTTGCTATTTTTTTCGTCCCGATTCATAACTTTTATGTAGCAGTAAGTATTAAAAACTAACTTAGATGTACATTTTTAAACAGTATTTTTGTGAATTTGTTAATTCATGCACTTGTTAGAGTGCGCTTAGGTGATGCCATTTTTTACTTACAGAATTTTCTAGGACTGAAGAATGAAGATTGTCTATAATTTTCTCAGGGGACAATCAAGATTTTTTTTAAAACAAATTGTTTTGATTTGTTGACAAGTACCTGAGGGGATATTAGAACCATATCAAAAATTTCAACTTTAGATAAATCAAGATTGGTTATTATATAGTTATTATCAATTTGGAAGAATCAAGACTGATTATTTTCTTGTTTGTTACCTAGCATGGAAGGTAACCATGTTGAGCCAACTTGCTTCCATGAACTACTTATTTATAATTACTTATTTGTATAAAATGGGTATTTTTTTTTTTTGGTTTTAAACCATGGGATTCCTGAGCAGGCTCGCACTTTCGCGATAGACATATTTAAGTCATTTGACCATACCCAGACTAATCCAAATGAGTTTTCTTTTTCTTTGAAGAAAAAGTGAGTTATTAATACTTTTTTATTATACCCTCTTGAAATGAGATCATATATGCTAATACTCGACAATGACAGAATATGAACTTCGTACATATGTAATTATCAACAAACAATTCATTTTTAATTCCTATTCGTAACAATGCTATTAAAAAAACTCTTATTCGTAACATTTATGTAGTTTGAGATGTATTCTTTCTGATCGGTGACATGTAAGTAATATTACATGAAGGTATTAGCGTAAGTGCATATGTTGCATGTATCCTTATATTCACCCCTACAAACAATGATCGGTTAAATTTTAAATATTCATTTGTGCAAAACATAGACAATAATGAATTTACAAACATTTAATGTGGAAAAATATATATAATATCACTTCCAATTAGGGGCGTACATCGGTTAAAACATGCACCAAACCGATATTAGGGCGAATTTTAAAAAAATCTAGGACCGAATAATTTTCAATCTTGGATATGACCAGACCAAAAAATCACGGGTTGAACTGATTGGATCAAAAATTAAAAGTTAAACGAGAAATGCATTTTTAATGATTTTCTTAAAAAAAATAAAAATACCTAGAATTGAAGTAAAATCAATTATAAATAATGTACAAAATTGTTTATGAAGCATTGAAATAATTTAATAGTCATTTTTATACAAATAAATAATAGCAATATGAACAAGGCCGAACTAAATGAATTTGATCAAGTTTGGCTTAATCTTAAAATTCGGTCCACCACAATTCATAAACACCCATCCTTTCAAATATAAGCGTGAACCATCATCATTGTACTCAACGATTTTCATAACTGCGTGAAAATACATGTAAAAAATTATACATGAAATTTACATTTTCGACCCTATTTTACAACTACATGTTGAGATCAATGTGACCACCTAACATCACCTAAATTATTTTGAGAAAAAACCCTTGAAATGTTCCTTTTGTTAATTAATTGGGTGCAATGTAGTAGCTAGCTTGGGATGCACATGGTCCTAACAATTAATTTTGTTGCAGTAAATTAGATAAAGACTTTTTACAAACAAGTGAGGTCTACATTGAAATTGCATTACTTATGATGGTGTAAAGTTCAAATTTGCCAAAACTAAACTTACAAGAACCAAATTAACTTTTGTAGGGAAAGGGTGTGATTGTACATTAATTATTGACATTTAGCCCTACATAAATTTCATAACCCTCTTTTTTATTTAAGCTTCCTTCAAGTCATTTTCAATCATTTTCTTCTTTTATTAGCTCTGAGGGGACTACAATTAATTACACAAATAATTGGTCCATTTATTACATGATTACCACATTCTTATTTCTTATAATTATTGTAATTTTTACCCATTGTAATTCACTTGTCCTCCGGTCTTATTTAACTGCCAAACGGTCAACGGATAGTCAGAAAAAATAATACGTACACGTTATGGATTGATACGCGCTCGCAGGTCTAAAAAGTTAATAAAATAGCATCGATATGATCGTGGTTTTGTCATTTTTCCGGATTGAGAAGCAATGCAGTGCCTAACTTTAGCCAGAATTGATCAAATTGGAGATCTCAAGTCACTGTCCCACAATTGTATGAAAAAAGGGACCCTATAGCTTCCATTTTCACTAGTGAGGTCCAATTTTTGAATCAATGTTTTCCCAAATGTTATAGGGTCTCCATCTGTGACCAAACTCATCATTCATGAATCAAGATGCTGTGTTAAACTTTTCAGTTGCATCATGGATCTCATTTTAGTACAAAGCTTGGTCCCTTTCTCTTCTGGTTTGGTCTAATGATCTAAAATGGTGCTTGCTTTGTACTTACATTGGTGGCCACCCAACCAACCAACTTCCATACACTTAATATTATTTTTTCAGCACAAACAAAGAAGAAGGAGAAGAAAAAAAGACTTCTTCTTCTATCAATTGATGAGTACCATATCAATGAATATAACAAATATGGTATTGAATTTCCACACCTTTTTTCCTTTTGGTACAAAAATTCCACACCTTTATACATAGCTAGGGTGTTTTGATTGGAATAGCAATCACATGCACTGTTTTTCTTCTTCTACTTCTTGCACGTCATGTTATGCAACACGCGGATAATTCTCTTTCTATCCTCCTCGGATATTATTTTTCATTTCACATTGGTATATTTGACACAAAAACGCATTCAGTTATAGCTCGATGCATACAAACACGAGTTTTGATATTGTTTCATCAGTTTCTTCTGAGAGTACTATGAACTTAAACTAAACGGTGAAAAAAAAAGTTAAATAACAATACGTGTAGCTTAAACAATGTCAGCATGTTGTCTCATTTTTCCTTTAACATTTTTATGAAGAATTAGAATTATTTGAACTTATTACAAATGAATCTTTGCGAAATATTTTTTAACACTCATTTTGGGAAAATGGTGAATAAGACAAAACTAAAGTTGATATAATAATTAATTATTGCCCAAGGAGGTCAACTAATAATTAATATACAACTTTTACCATCTTAACTCTTAAGATACTAATTAATTAATTATAATCATATTAGAAAACGTTAAAAAATCATCTTATTATATTCTACTTTATATATGAAGCAAGCATGATGTGTAACCAGGAGTCTTGTACTAATTTATTCCCACTAGAATTAATTAGAAAATTGATAGGTTAACTTATCTGATCACTCTTTAATTGTGATTTGGATCTTTTGTGCCGACGAAAATATAGTGCCATTTTGATCCCATCTTACCGACATAAGCTAGGGTTTATTTAAGACTAATTTTAAATTAGTTATAGTGAGATTTTCAAATATTTAAAGCTTATTTCAACAAAATATGCTTATATTTTATGCATATAAAAAAAAGTGAATATTTATGCAAATCATGGCCATGCCACCACCAACCTCTTAATGACAATAAAGGCATGCATGTAGATTAAATAATGAGAAACTTGACATTATCAACAAAAATTACTAACAATAGATTGTTTTTTTTTTTCTTTTTGTCATGTAAATAAGTGGCTTTGCTAGTGCAAGTCCTTTTTATTATAAGACTTAAAACATGATAATTACACTGCCTCTAGCTCTATAGACAACGAAATTAACTTCGTCTTGGCCAGATTAATAAATAATAAATACTTATAATATATATAATAACTACATTAACCTAGCTAACTAATTAATTAATTAATAAACCCATAAAATATATATGATCATCTCTAGTGACCAAAAACCTAGTACGAGGTACATGAAAGCATATATATAGATATATATTAGTAGTAGTGATTCATATATATATATATATAGAGAGAGCATTGCCGGCTCCGGCGACCGGACGGTGGAGATTAGCATAAAATATGTATAGGTTTTACATAATTAAGCTCCTAATAATGGCAGCTTCTGGGCTATCAGCATCAATTGTTGCCAGCAGCTGTGACAGTCGCTCACTGAGGTCGTCCACTTCTCTGTGCAAGTTTCTGATATAGTTGCAAGTTTCCTGTAGGACCTTTGAAGCTGAAACCTGCAAGAAACTCAAGAATCAACCCTTCTTTTATTAGTAAATTTGGTCCTCTCAAGTCACATTCAACTTCATCAATATCTAGTTACTATTTGCTAACTATTTTGTGGTGCATATAATAACAATTTGCGCTAAGAGAACGGGTTAAAATTATTCGTTACATGGTAAGAGTCTCGTGTACTGAAGATTATAAAAAACGGGTTTTGTTTATAATTCTTTTTTAGGCTCTAGATGGTCCAAAGTTGCACATGAGAGAGTCAATGGATGGGTCAAGGGAGCCAAGCCTTGAACTATGGAGATTAAAAAAGGAGGATGGTTCCTTGAATTTAGGGTCAAATTTTCACATTCTTCATTTTCAAGACTCATCATAAACTTTAATTAATTAACATGTGGCATGCTAGCTAGCAAAGCATGTCACATTCCATCCTCACCCTAATAACCTTTCTTTGCCTTAGCTTCTTGATGCTTAGATACATAGCATATACATGTATACTATAGAGAGGTGCAAGTAGTAATAGTAATAGTAGTAGTGAAGTACCTTGTCGGAGCGCCTATGGCGAATCTCCGGGAGAAGTTGGCGTAACTTGGAAACGAGGTCAATGATTTGATCGTCACTGATCCTCGAGGTTCCTGACGACTGCCTAGACCTTCTGCTTGACATGACTAAGGGTCGTGAGTAGTGAATACAAACTTTGGCGTCTCTCAGCTGTCTGTGCGTTACGAGCTATAAGAAAACGATTCGAAGGAGTGACTTAACTTGGGAGAGAAGAAGATTATGGTAGAGGTATGAGAAGAGAAAGAAGAAGAGGAATGGAGGAGGAAGATGGAGAGTGGAGAGATATGGAAAATAGGAGAAGTGATAAGAGAGATATAAAGAGAGTGAAGGACCACAAGGGGAGAGAGAGGGGGAGGAGAGAGAGTACAATAACATAGACAGTGATGTTGGATGTGATGAAGACAAGTGCATTGGAGAAAGGAGTGGGACTAAGCTTCAATTTCAAGAGAGAGAAAGAGAGAGACCATACAATTTCTTCAATGTTGTGAAGTTGGGGTTTGATTTCAAGTGGGCTTTAAGGGTTGTGTTTGTATTTGACCTAACAAAGTGGGCCTTTATGTGTGTGTCTCAATGTGCAACACCATGTGATAATAAGACATTGATCCCTTCCTATTAAGCCCACCCTCCTACAATTTGCAACCACCAATCACACCACGCCACGTCGTATTCATACACTTAAGTTATGTTTGATCGTCTAAACGGGATGACAATATATTGAACACCAACAATAAAATCACTTACACGTGTCAACGTTTGATGTCATAATATATAAAGTAACATATCATTTTTCAAAACAAAATCTATTGTCTTATGTTTCAACGGATATCAAATAGATGCATTGTTTTATTAGTTTAGACAAATCTATTCTTGATTAAAAAGTAAGATTAGTTTTACTTGTTTTCTTTTTTGTCGAGACAAAGAGATGTGTTAGTATTTTTTAAAATGAAATTCATTAAATAAATTTAGAAAAAGCAAATGAACGGTTATCAAGCTTACTGCAAAATATGTATCACTTAACTTAACAAAATTATTAGCTTTTCTATCTTTCTTTTGTATACCAAAAAAAAAAAAATTTGGTCCTACCCGGTTCGAATGAGGGTTAGTTTGAGTGTGATATGACTTAAAGATATTGATCGCGGACCCGCTTCGAAAACCTCGTAAGTAAGACCGGAAAGAAAAAAAAAAGCTAAATGATCACTTCTCTATTATTGAAGTTTCTTCTTAAAAATTTAAAAAATAATAATAAAAAAGATTTTTTATATATTTTTTAAAATAAGGAATATATTTTCAGATGAATGAAATAGACAGTATAAATATGTTGCAACTGCCACAAACGGACCAACTGAACCTTGGCCACCAAACGGTGTTAGTATAGTACACCTAGTACTTAGCCACAGAATCAGCTGTCTTTTGAGTGCTGACTTGGCATCCTCCGGTTGGTAGCTCAACAAGTTGTAGACAAGCAAGTAGAACAGACTTTTCGTGTTATAAGTCAAATATGTAACGCATGCCCGATATTTTATATAAATAGATATGTTGCAATTGATCTCGGTCTTAACTATTTTTTGCTTCCACCCATTTATCTCAAGTGAAATAGATTTGAATGGTAAGTATGGACACACGAGTGAAAAAAAATTCAAACAAATGAAATAGGAGAAGCTTAAAATTAAAAGACGCAATTAGCTGATAATATGATTTGATAGCATTGATTTACAATTTTAACATTAATCGTGTGACCTGTCGTGTGTGTTTTACAGGTTCAACACAAACACGGCACAATTATTAATCGCTTTGAGATATTCAATGCATACGCTACGCTATTAAAAACATGTCGTGTCCCAAAATATCAAATCTGACTAGAAAAATGCAAAATCTTCAAAGTAATATTTGAGAATGACAAGTCTTTTAACAAGGAGCGGCAATTTGTGTATACGAGTCATGTTCGTGTTGGGTTGAAAATCTAACGTTTTATTAAATCTGTTAAGCCGAACAATACATAACTTTTAAATAAATTGATTTATGTTTATGATCAAATTGACTCAATATGATATACTCAATTTATTCAAATAATTTAGTACAAATTTACTTTAAAACTATGAACATAACTAGTACTACCTTCCTAGCAAATAGTAGAAATGTGGAATTTAATTGTTACAAATTTCATTAATTATATGCTTTTTACCTTAAACATTTTTAAATAAAATTTAAAGTAACTTCAAAGAAATTAAAGCTTGCTATTAGACTGCATGTGACTCGTTTTTGTTACTTTATATGCGGTGACCTACTCTGAATAAGTTAAAATGTACATTAAATATAATCGATATCAATGAATTTGACACTAATTGAACATATGTAAAGTGTTTTACTATACTTAATATATTGTTACCATAATCTTAGTAATATTTAGACTTTATAGGGTGTTGCTAGTTCGGGTCAAATTTTCAGCTCTACTTAACCCTTATTTTTTTCCGTTTGTTGCAAATTAATATTTTCTAGAACGTGTATCAAGCCGATATAGGAGCTAGTGCATCCTTAAAATCACTCTTGATGCTACGTGGATTTTTGAGCTCATATTCTAAGATGTACATACATTACAATATATACCTATTAAGCTCATATTCAACCCATCATTATTTTGAATTTTACAATGATGTTTAAAATCAATGAATCTAAGTCACCCACAACTGTCGTATCTCGTCAAGATTGCAATTATTCCACTGCAAATACTCCATTGGATTTACGGTGTCTCAAATTTTTCATTTTTGTGAGTTACATTTGCCTCATCTGATATATTCTTCTACTCTTACGTCGGAGGTGACTTTCAGCGCAACACACACTTCTTCACTTAACGTGATTGTTTAGGAGAACGATTTGTGGTACAAACTGGTAAGAATCCAAGTGTTTAATCTCCTCGTACCATTGGAAGACACCAAAAATAATATGGATTTGATTAATTAAACACAAATGGAGTACGTACAAAATTAGCTTGTGCTGTGTTTGGTTTAGGACAACAATTGTGTGTGCTGCAAATTGCATGTTGAAAAGGCTACCAAAATATTCACATGCAAGTTCCCTAACACACACGACACGACACGTGTCATGTCGAGTTTTTAGTACTATAATAACATAATTACACGAGGGGACCAGAGGTTTCTCAAACATGCAAAGCCATGAAATGTTTTTTATTATTTCTCTATGGTTTTTGTCAAGCAGTGTCACGTGTATAATTATAACAAAATATATATAAATATAAATAAATAATAAATTGTTGTTAACAAGGAACGTGTTGGAGGTCCCCCACAGCCCAACCTCCTCTCTTCTCATTTGCTTCTTTGCTACAAATCTAAACATAGTTTTAGTCAGTTCGGTTGCCAACAACCAGCACCTTCTTCACTCTCAATCTTATGAGTATCTTTCATGTTTCTAGATCTCTCATTTTCTTTGATTCTTTTTTTTCTCTTTTACTTTTGATACCAAGGAATCCTATGTCGACGACTATTCACGTAGTTAGTAAAAACTGAAGTTATATCGTTGTATTCGCTTTCTGACACATGATGTACATAAGAAGTTGGAGTTTGTGCATGTAACAACTGTTACACCAATGACGATTTCATTGGGTCTCACGATCAATCGTCTCACAATTACTCTCGTGTATCACACAACTAAATTAAAGATAATTATAACAGATATATAAATAAAAGATTAATTACACAAAAAATTATCGTGGTTCGGCATATTTGCTTACGTCTACAGGACAGAGCTAGTAGTAGTGATATTGATATAAGAGAAAGTTACACCGTATTGTTGATCAGTTTCATGCTCATATGATGGTGTGCGTTTTGAGCTTCAGATCAATTTGTTGCAACCAGACGCCATTGAAACTGTATTTGATGAAGCAATCAACGAACTAGGGTTTCTAGTTGAAACAATCGTTCTTCACTAACTTGTGATTTCTTTGGCGAACAAGGAAAGGAGAATGACAAGTTAGGTTTTGGGAAATCTGAAACCTGAAAAAAAAAAAAACAAACAAAGCGGCGTCGTTTGGGTGCTTCAAAGTTAAGTGAATGACGTGTCATAATCGACTGACGTAGCATGCCTGTGTGGCAGTAGTGACGTGGACGATATGTTTGAGTTGTCAGTCAAAATCGGATATCACAAGTGAGTAGAACTACATTATAAAAATTAATTGTTCAAAATTAAAAAAGAGGGAAAACCATAAATAAGCATCAACTCAGAAATGAAAACAAGTTCTTGGAGTTTGGAAACATCTTATCCAATTTTCAATTTAAAGGCCAATGGTGACTCAATTTTTGTTGGCTAACAATCTTTTTTGTTCACCCACGCAAAAGCAAACAACCCTCTAGGCAAGCAATCTTAGAAAATTTATATATTAAAAATCGTATAAGATCGTGAATACGATTAGAATATAAATTTTGACTTTAACCATAAAATAAAATAGTTTTTTCTTTTCTTAAAGCATGTCTATCTCATTTTTTACTCACAATATCTTTCATATTAATAAAAGATATGTTTTAAAAAATAGTAGTAGAATTTAAATTATGATTATCAATAGTTTAGTAAAAATAGTTATAGTTGAACTTAATTTTTCTTGAAATAATAATTGAACATAATTAGTAAAATAAATTATTATATTTACCTGAAATTTACCAGCTTCCACCATCTATAGGATGGCGGCTAGGGTTTAGTGGGTTTTGCAGCGACATGTAGGAGACAACGGTGTGATTCCGGCGGTCATTCTCTCTTTTGAGTGTTTTGTCTTGGAGATCAAGTTTTGGGGCGGCTAGAGTTTCTTAGGGTTCTTTTCCGGCAACATACGGGTGGCGACTTTGTTATTGGCTCTGATCGTCTGGTTTTTTCGGTTAGAGGGTTTCTCTATTTTCTCATATGATCTTTGTGCGGCAACTGAGTAAGAGCGGACTGGGGGAGGCGGCGAATTTTCTGGAAAATCTGAAGTGCGGATCGTGGCAGAGATGATTGGGAACGGAGGGAACTTTGGCACGTCGTTGTTTGCACCAAGGGGCCGGAGATCGACCATGAGGTCACAATGGGTGCGCTCAAGCCTAGACCAGCCTTGAGAACCGGTAGTGGATCATGTGGAGATCCCAATAACACCTGCCTCACAGAATGCGCAAGAGGTTGACAAAAATATACCATCGGTTCCAAAGCGTAATAGGGGACTGTGTTAGTGGAAGAGGTAGCTGAGCAGTTTGAGGAAGCTAATGGAGCAAAAAATATGCAACAAGCGAACTTGGCAGTTCAGGTTCGCCAAGGTCCATGATTGGGATGGTTGGGGGCTGCCGTGGAAGGACCAGCTCGCGGTTAGTTCGGATAAGAAGGCCACTGGTTCGACAGATTAAGGGAGAGTTGTCAGGGTGGATGCTTGCGGGCATCAGT
>JAYMTF010005532.1:0-11424 GCA_036897485.1 Pelargonium nanum | reverse complement strand
ATATATATATATATATATATGTATATATTGTGTTAAGTCAATCAAATTTGGACGCTAATCTACGAGTCCTTGAGAAAATAGTCATTGTACTTTAATCTTTTCCTTTAATTTTTATCACCCACTAGCTGTCTACTTGCACAACCTGCTTCATTTTCTTACTGTTGAGTTGTAAAACGTGAACTCGTTGCCTTCTTTCCTGATTCAAATTTGCTTTTCTTGTCTGAGTGAAATATTTGGCCAGGAGACAGAGGATTTTAAGCAAAGATGGTTTATTATTACACTTTCTGCCATGATATGGTCGACGTGTGATTTTGGTGCTTATTTTCTCTATTGACTTTCCTCTACAGCTTTCTTCTGATACAAGTCATGATACAACAATGCATTTGTGAACATGCTTGTCTTTTTATACCTTAATGTTCTATCTTTTTTGTCGAATAATTGAATATAGATAACTAGTACTATGATTAGTTTCTTATTAGTAAGTTTGTTCTCGTAAATTGATCACTGCAAGCACGATTCTGTTACTACACTTCAATGTTTGAATTGTAGGTGACTAGTTGATGTTGTGCTTTTTTTTCATATCAAGCACACACACAATTGATTGCTCTTTGAAATCTTTTGCAGTTCCCAGCAGAAGAGACAACAATTAAAGAAAGCTTCTCCTGAGCTGCTTCACACCGATGCGGATTTTCAGACAAAGGGTGACGAAGATACAATGACTGAAAATGATTCAACTGATAATGTTCCAATCCTGAATCAGGAAACCGTCTCTAATGATGACATCGAAAACAGTATACCTGTAGAGCTTACAAATGTAGAAGAAGGGGGCGGTCTGAATAAACCCGATGAAACAAATTTACTGGTATTTTCCTTTAATGCGATACATAGAATGAGATAGATTATACAGCTGAGACTTGAGATTATTCTGTTTGGTGTTTTTTTTTTCTATTATACATTGTTGTTGATATTCGAATAGGGAGTTATCGCTTACATGGAATGCTCGTGAATGGAAAAAAAAGTTTGAATCTAAGTGTTAATTTTGAAAAATGACTTTATGGTATTGTTTCTTGTACTAGAGACGGTACATATACTAAGAATGCACTGCTTCAAGATATCATTCTTTGACTTTTCTGTTGGGTTGATCATGCAATTTTCACAAACATCAACTTTTACCGCTGCTGAAAACCTGATTAGTTCTTTCAAGAATGGCCAGATTGTTGTGGCGTCAATTCCCCATATACATAGTATACTACCTCCGTTCTGAATAAGTGTTGTGTTAGAAATAAAAAATTGTTTCAATTGTACTTTCCAATTATACCCCTTTTATCATTTCTAAAGTAGTAAAAGTGTGGTAGAATTAGGAGTGTGAGAGTTTTAATGAGAGTATACAAACTAACAAATAAGGTTAGTTAGGTCATTTCACACAATTTCTTAATTGGTGTAAATAACCTTAAAAACGTCACTTGTTCAGAAACAGAGGTTGTAATCGTGATCCCTATATTTCATATTTGATGCCGATGCTTTAATTCTTGTGTCTGCAGAAGAAGAAACAGCAATTGAATAAAGCCTCTCCTGAACAATTTCCGGCTGATGCAGATTACAAACCAAAGAGTGATGCAGATTTTGTGTCTGAAAATGCTTTAACTAATAATGTTCCAAGCTTAAATTTGGAAACCATCTCAAATAACGATATTGATAGTATAATTGTAGAACATACAAATGTAAACAATGCAGCAAGTCAGAGTATACCTTCCGAAACGAATTTACAGGTACAATAGAGTTCAGAGTAATACATTTTTTCCATCTTTTTTTTTGTTGTATGTATCCCTGGTACAAATTTGTCTTCGGCAATTATGTTCTTTGTATGGATAATGTTTTACTTCCGTAATTATCTTCCCTGAGTAGAGAAGTCATAGAGTGATTGGAAATTTTAGTGAAGTTGTTTTCTCTTACAGGTAATAAAAAGGGATGGTGGAGAGGAGCTTTCAAATATTCAACTTGAAGACCTGATTGGCTTGATAAGAAATGCAGAAAAAAGTAATAAAAGATGTTGCATTGTTTGGTTTATTATTATGATTATATCTTCGTGTGTGTGGAATATTGTTTGATTGATTATTATGTTAGACATTCTTCTTCTAAATCAAGCTCGGGTTAATGCGCTTAAAGATCTTGAAAAGATTCTCACTGAGAAGAAGACAATGCAAGGAGAAATTAACATTTTAGAGACGAGACTGGCGGAAACTGATGCACGGATAGAAGTTGCTGCTCAAGGCAAGGTACATGCAGAACTACTGGAAAACCAGTTGGAAAAGCTACGGGACGAACTGAATTACAGAGGCGACACAGACAAAGTTATAAACGGGGAAGCACTTCAGTTACGTAATAGTAGTTTTCAATCTTTTAACGAAGAGCTTAATTCATTGAGGTTGGAGAACAAGTTGCTGAATAGTGATGTACAAGCGCTTAAAGCCGAACTTAATAGCGTCAAGACTATAGACTTGAAGAGCGATGTAGAAGTACTTAAGGCAGAGCTTAATAATGTCAAGAATACGGATGAGCGCGTAGCAATACTGGAAAAAGATCGCTTAGTTCTAGAGTCTGCTTTGAAGGAATTGGACTCTAAACTTTCAGTTTACCGGGAAGATGTTTCCAAGCTTTTGGAGCTAAAGTCCGAGTGCAAGCACCTCTGGGAGAAGGTGGAAAATTTGCAAGTTTTGCTCGATAAGGCAACCAAGCAGGCCGATCAAGCTATTTTTGTGTTGCAGCAAAACCAGGAACTGAGAAAGAAGGTTGATAAATTGGAAGAAACTCTTGAAGAAGCTAAGGCCTATAAGCTGTCGTCGGAGAAAAGGCAGCAATATAATGAATTGATGCACCAAAAGATAAAGCTATTGGAGGAACATCTTCAAAGGTCTGATGAAGATATATACACTTATCTTCAGTTGTATCAAGAATCTGTAAAAGAATTTCAAGATACACTAAATACTTTGAAAGAAGAAAGCAAGAAAAGGGCATTGGATGGACCGGTAGATGATATGCCTCGGGAATTTTGGAGCCGCGTATTACTTATTATTGATGGGTGGTTGCTAGAGAAGAAAATTTCGACTGAGGATGCACAGCTGTTGAGAGAAATGGTTTGGAAGAGGAATGGACGTATTCGTGATGCATACATGAGTGGCAAAGATAAGAACGAGCGAGAAGCTCTGGCTATCTTTCTTCGGCTTATATCATCACCAACAAGGTATGATTTTTTTTTAATTTTTTTTTACAAATTACAGTCAATTAATGCAGTTCTTTAATTTGTGCCTTTTGTTGTCTTTAGTCCAGGGTTGCATGTAATTCACATCGCAGCAGAAATGGCACCAGTTGCTAAGGTGAGCTTAATTTAGGCCTAGAAAATTTTATTTTTTTTGTTTATGTGGTACAAAGTCATTTTTACTGTTAGCATTATGTTTGAAAATGGCCCCTCTAGTATCCATTTGATGCCAAATTGTTCCTCAATTTGATTTTTGTTTCAATTCATAGCCCTCTTAGTATTCACTTTTGTTTCAAAATGGTCTTTTTAATATCCATTTTGTTCCAAAGTGGTCACTATGTCATGCGTGTAATTGAGGAACAATTTGGCACAAAATTGATACTAAGGGTACTAAATTGAAACAAAAATCAAATCAAAGACCAATTTAGCCCAAAATTGGTATTAAAGGAACTATTTTGGATTTTGGAACATTCTCCTTATTGTTATTAACTCGATTTATGTCCGATACTGCTCATAGATATTGGACATCATTGGCAATACTGTCTACTATTTATATCATTCACAAATATGGTCTTCTAGACTATTTTTATGTTTTTAAATTATGTATGTTTTTTTTCAAGTATATATATTAGAGGGGCCTCTCGAGTTATCATATTTGTAATTGTGTTGCTAATGCGAAATCGATGGTTTTACACCAGATTTATCATTTGGAGATTTACTTACATTGTGAGATGTGAAAAGTAAAGATATTAACTCTTAAATGCAACTTATTCTGAAAAAACCGTTGATCTTCTTTGCAAGACATAGTCTCTGCCTCTCTGGTGTGGAACTTAATTGTTCCTTGTTTTGCAGGTTGGTGGTTTGGGTGACGTTGTGACTGGTCTTAGTAAAGCACTGCAAAAGAGAGGACACCTTTTGGAGATAATCATTCCAAAATATGATTGTATGGAATATGACCGTATTCAAGACCTCAGGGTACAAATAGTAGCTTTAATTGATTTGGTTTTTGAGTTCCAAGAGGAGTTCATTAAAAACTTTTCATTTCTGCAGGCGCTAGATGCGGTGGTCGAGTCATATTTTGATGGACAATTATTCAAAAACAAAATCTGGGTTGGCACTGTCGAAGGTTAAGAATTTTATAGTTGTTTTGGACTTGGGATGTTTTGCAATTGTATTCTGACAGCAATTTTGATTCTACAGGTCTTCCTGTGTATTTTATTGAACCACTCCATCCTAATAAGTTCTTTTGGAGAGGTCAATTTTATGGAGAACACGACGACTTCAAGCGGTTCTCGTATTTTAGCCGTGCAGCACTTGAATTGCTTCTTCAATCTGGCAAGAAACCGGATATAATTCATTGCCATGATTGGCATACGGCTTTCGTGGTTCGGAAAATTCAAACTTTGTTTCCTTTCAGCAAAATTCGACGTTTCATGTTGTTGAATAGTCTCTTATTGCTTTCTCAGGCGCCGCTTTATTGGGATATTTATGCCCCAAAAGGATTAAATTCGGCTAGAATATGCTTTACGTGCCACAACTTTGAGTATCAGGGAGCTGCGCCTGCCTCGGAGTTGGCATCTTGTGGTCTCAACGTCCAACAACTAAATAGACCAGATAGGATGCAGGACAACTCGTCCCATGATAGGATCAATCCCGTTAAGGTTAGAATAGTCAGATTCATTTACACATTCTTCAATAGTGGCAAAGTTCTTCTTTTTATCGCATGTTTCTATCTTACAGGGTGCTATTGTGTTCTCCAACATTGTCACGACAGTATCACCAACCTATGGACAAGAGGTGCGAACTGCGGAGGTATGAATTGATCCTAATAATACATTAATGAGATTGTTGAGCTATTTGTCTATTTATGTAGCCTCATTGTTTATTATGTTTAGCTCTTTTAAAAGGTAATCAGTTGGCAATTTGGATTTGGCCCATTTGGGTTAAAAGTTCTAATCCTAACCCGACCCTTAGGAGGTGCGGGTTCATGCGAGCTTCCAGTTTGTCATGGAAAATGCCATTTTGTGTGGGGCTTGCCGACCCAAAAAATTAATCAGGTCTATTCTGTGCGACCTGAACCCGCAAAAATGTGAGTCGGGTTTCGAGTGTCAGTGGGCTCGGGTTTCGGGTGTCAGTGGGCTCGGGTTCAAATTTCCAACTTTGTAAAGCTTGGGTCTGCCTCTAAGGAGACACCTCAATGGTTCAAGTATCATAAATCTCTATCAGAGGTCATGGGTCTGAATCTTATTTGGTGGGAAACTGGGAAGGGGAGGCGTTTTTTGGGAAAAGGGGAGACCTACTCTCGTTGAATAGCTTGGCCCATTGGGCCAATTGTTTGAAAAAAGATAAAGATGGGCCTTTCTTGCTGTTAACTTTCAACACAATAGCTTAAGTGGATGGGATCAGCTCGGTCTCCACTCTCCGACACCAAGAACAATCTGTGCGGGCATTTTAATAATTCTGTTGCATATGAGTTCATAAATTACATATATTATGTCTTACTACAAAAACTTGAAAGGGATCTTCAATATTATTACAAAAACTATTGAATTGAAACACACGATACCATTTTTTGGTCCTAACTTGTCATGATAAGAATGTGAGTTCTAAACCTTAAGTTCTTTTTGAAGAAAACGATAATAACTAGGATGTAGAATTGTAATGAATTAGTTTCAATATGTGAAGAAAGTGATGTAAGATCTCATAGTTTCTTAGTATTGAAACTATACTTTGAGGCTTTATCGACCATGTTTCATCTTTGTTCTACAGGGAGGACGAGGTCTCCACTCAACGCTTAATTTTCACTCTAAGAAGTTCGTTGGAATATTAAACGGAATTGATACCGATACATGGAATCCTGCCGCTGATGCTTTTCTCAAAGTTCAGTACAGTGCCGATGATCTTCAAGGGAAATTGGAAAATAAAGAGGCTCTAAGAAACCATCTAGGACTTTCTTCCACTGATGCCAGGCGACCACTGGTAATGTTAATTTTATAAAGCGGCCTAATGACCAATCCTATGTTGATAATATATCAAATCTACTTTCTGTTTTAAGAATTGGGTTTATTGTGGTTTCCTTAGTGACATATAAAACTGATATGTTACCTCCAAAATGGAAATCTTAGAGCTGACAGTTCGGGTTCCAGATTGTAAAGGTATAACTCGACCTGCAAGAGGTGCAGGTTCACGCGGTTTTCGGGTTGATCCGATCCACACTTCTCCCCTGATAAACCCACCCGAAAATCAATTGGGCCTATAATATGAAACTCGAACCCACAAAAATGCGAGTTGGATTTCGGGTGCCGTGGGTTCGAGTTCAAATTGCCAGCTCTAGTTAAAATGATGCAGGAAGTACTTCGGATGTCCTCACAATGTACTGTTAAGATAGATGTTATTATCTAAATTTGATCAATTTATGGTTTCTGAAGTTGCATCATTTCTATTAACGGACAAATAGGTTGGATGCATAACAAGATTGGTGCCGCAGAAAGGTGTACATCTTATTAGACACGCGATATTTAGAACATTGGAGCTTGGAGGACAATTTGTACTTCTTGGTTCAAGCCCTGTGCCTCAGATTCAGGTAAACTTCCGTCTCCCATTCTTATATATAAAGTCGTGCGCGAGCTTAATAATACAGCCCAAAGTGTAATCATGTAAAATACCGGGTATGAGAGACCACAAAAAGAGGTTGAGCTATCGGGCCACAAGCTCGGACCAAAACCAGTTCGGATACCATGTCAATTATCCTCCAGCCTAAAAGCCTGAGCTGATAGGTGGAGGATTTAACTAGTATTTCAAGAGATTATAATCTCCACATTTAATTGATGTGGAACAAATGAACACTTGAAAAGCACCGTTCAATATTGTATGCATACCTTATGGTTATGGACTATGATCAGTTTACTGAGATTACATCAATTTGTTCTAGAAGTTATTGTATCGGGTTGAATGACAAGCATTTATTTTTCTAAGACTTGCTCTTATCAATTTGCCTATTCTGCCATTTTAGTTTCGGTCGATTGAGTATTGACAAGGCTTGTTTTTGTGTTTCTTTTCGAGTAGAGGGAATTCGAGAGTATTGCACACCAGTTTCAGAATCACGAGCATGCTCGGTTGATATTGAAGTACGACGATTCTCTTTCCCATTCCATATATGCAGCATCTGACATGTTCATCATTCCATCTATCTTTGAGCCTTGCGGCCTTACACAGGTACGGTATTCTTGTCCGACCAGCACTTTCTTTTCCGTTAAATATGCAGACCTATCCAGCCCTACCTAATAGTGAAGTTGATGCGAAACCTTGTAATCATTGAGACCTGAAACCTTGAAAATAGAGCTAGCTATTTGGACCTGAAATTGTGGGTACCCGAAACCTGACCTGTGTTTTGCGGGTTCGGGTCAACTCAAATGTACCTGATCGTTCTTCGGTTTGAGCAGAGTTTGGAATGGATCTGGTCGGCAATCCACATCTATGGGGATATTCTAGGACTAGGTATTTTTCATCCCAAACCCAAAAAAGAAACCCGACCCAAAATCCTAATTGCCAGCACCACTTGAAAATATGTATTCTTTAAATCACGGGATTCAGCTAGAACTGTTGCCTTTGTAAAGATACCTTATCTATTCTTATAAATGATTCTAAACACTCTGTATTAGTATGCGCACGAGGCTCGTGGGGCCTGAGGAGGGTCATTTTCATATGCAACCTTACTCATGTTTTTTCAGCGAGGGACGGGTTTACCTACTCAAATTCGTGACCTGACCTCAAGGTCACAAGGCAACAACATTATTGTTGCGCCAAGACTCACCCTCCGCATTAGTTCATAGTATCAAATCGAATTCTTAGGCATAACTTATTTGTTTCTTTATTTGCAGTTGATAGCAATGAGATACGGTGCTATACCAATTGCAAGAAAAACCGGCGGTCTAAACGATAGGTAACCTTCTTATGTAATTAGGACTAGTCGGTTCAAGATATTACACTAATGCATTAACCAGCGTTTACTTATTAATTTCTTCTCATGTATAGCGTTTTCGACATGGATGACAGTACAATTCCTCCCCAATTTCAGAACGGGTTCACATTTACAACTGCAGATGAACAGGTACTAATACGATAGTAATTACATTATTGGCCTATAATTGAACTTTGATCGGATTCAAGAAAAAGTTTCGGTTTTGCCTCTTTTCATTCCTGATAAACCGAACATATGGTAGGGATTAAACAACGCGTTGGAGCGCGCATTTAACCACTACAAAAACGACGAGAACTGGCAACAGCTTGTTCAGAAGGTCATGAACATCGATTTTAGTTGGGATTCTTCTGCAAAACAGTACGAGGAACTTTACTCGAGGACTGTGGCCCGGGCAAGAGCTACTCGTACATAAAGGTTGTTTCTCTGACACAAACTTCAGCATGAACCCGTTTTCTTGTTGCATTAACCACAACCGAGTATGTGATCCATGGCATCGATTTTGACCAGAAATCATCATCCTCAAGATCTACATTCGTTAACCCGATGTTCACGGATGCAATGCTAATTTTTAACCGTTATATTTGACTGTTATATTCATTTGTTCATATGAAAATTGGGGTTTTCTCCAAGAGTTGATGTAAATTAGGTTAAGTTCACTTTCTTGTATACAAGATGTTCATCAAACCTAAAGCTTCTATGTGTATAGTTTGACTTGAATATAAGGCATAGATATAGCAATATAGAAATATATGAAGAGTTGTTTCAAAATTAACACCATGTTTCCACTAATTTTAACAAATTTACATTGTCACATCCAATGGTTTTGCACAAGCATAAACCAACAAAATCACTCTCAATCTTTCACTCACTTTCCAGGTACAAAGTTAGTGGCATAGGACCAAGCATTGTTGTTGACTGGGTCTGCAAGATGGTCTGCCAAATTCTCCAATGGGCCTTTTCCTGTAACAATGGCTTGAACAAAGAACCCAAACATTGAGAACATTGCCAATCTTCCATTCTTGAGCTCCTTCACCTTCAACTCAGCGAAAGCCTCTGGGTCGTCGGCTAGGCCCAATGGGTCGAAGCTGCCTCCAGGGTACAACGGGTCTTCTACCTCTCCTAGAGGCCCACCGGCAACCCTGTAGCCCTCTACGGCACCCATTAGGATCACTTGTGTGGCCCAGATGGCCAAGATGCTCTGTGCGTGGACCAAGCCAGGGTTTCCCAAGTAGTCGAGCCCGCCCTCGCTGAAGATTTGGGCTCCAGCCTTGAACCACACGGCTTCTCCGAACTTGACACCGTTGCGGGCCAGGAGTTCGGGGAAGACGCACCCAAGGGCACCGAGCATGGCCCACCTGGAGTGGATCACCTCAAGCTCACGGTTCTTGGCGAATGTCTCGGGGTCGGCGGAGAGCCCTGCAGTGTCCCACCCGTAGTCGCCAGGGAATTCCCCAGTGAGGTAGCTTGGGGGCTCGCCAGATAGTGGGCCCAAGTACAAGACTCTGTCTGGGCCGTACCATGGGCTCCCTGATGGCCCGGGCTTGGCAGCCGCCTTCCTCATGCTGACTCGACCGCCACCAAGAGCCGGCCTCGAGGCAGCCCGGGCCGCCTTTCCGACGAATGTGGAGGAGATGGCCATTGTGGAGGCTGCCATTGGAGAAATGAAATGAAGAGTGAATGTACAATGAAGATTGAAGAGAGAGAGTTCTGGTTGTGGTTAATTGGGCTTGATGGGCCTTTACTAATAGATGGCCCAAGAAGAGATGGTCCTCATCTCTTGATATCTCTATCTCTATTCTTATTGGTTGGTCACATTCTGAGACAGTATTTTGTGAAGTCCACGTGGCAGTCTTTGAACCACATGATCATCATAAGTGCATTAATGTATCAAGAATCTAAAGAGCTGTTGGCTCATCCAATGAGAAGCTCCCATTTGTGTTTTTGGGATATGGATATATGAGCACATCCATATATGCATAATGCATGCAACACAAAATAATAATCTTAATAAAACTTTAAATAATGCGCACCCAAATATGGTGCCTCTCAAATTTTAGATCGATTTATTATTATTATTATTTGGATTGAAAAAGGTTAATTTGAATTTGATTTGAAATGAGCTTCAATTTTGAATTAAATGTGATTTTGCTTGATACGTGATAAATGGTTTTCTTAGATTAAATCAGTCAAATTTAAAATTGATTTGGTCTATTTTTGCTACTCAAATCTACTTCGTATTAGATCGAGTTTTTAGTACCCACAGTCTCGATTGAGTTTTCAGTATGACAAATAGTTGATTTTTTTTTATCAGCAACGGGACATCATATTCGAAGTAACAATGTTTCTCACTCCCTTTGGGAGCGTCACCCTAAACTCCACCCCACAAATCTCACTCCATACCGTCGACAAAGAGGCTCGAACTCGAGAGCTCAGAGGAAATCTAAAGTGGTATTAACCACTTGGCCCAACATGTAGTTATTTTCATTTGGTCCATCGAGATCTTATGTTTGAGTCTGGTTCCTT
The DNA here is from genome assembly GCA_036897485.1 of Pelargonium nanum. NCBI lineage: Eukaryota > Viridiplantae > Streptophyta > Magnoliopsida > Geraniales > Geraniaceae > Pelargonium > Pelargonium nanum. The sequence continues at coordinate 664 of JAYMTF010005532.1, read as the reverse complement.
ACATTTTAATAAATCGTTTTAAATAAAAACCGAGAGCCAGAAAATGAAAAACTTTCCATAGATGATTCAATTTTACTATAAATTTCATCACTAATGAAGACAGTAGTAATAATCTGACACTAATTTTGTATGTGATCACTGTATATATATGGATTTCACAACTCTACTCATCTCCACTAGTATTTGTATTGTGGTTAGATTCAATACACTTCACAAATTCTCAACGGTACAATGCCACGTGTCACAACCATACAGCTTAGAGGTTTGGGGGGGAAATATCTAAAAGCTTGTGGATTGCAAGGTGCCAAGTGAATACAGAAAATATTACAAAAAATCTTGAGTACCAATCAGATTTGAGATATAGATATCACTAGATAAAGAAACCATTGTTTCAGTGTGTTATTTAAACCCTACACAGCCAACGTTCAAATTCAACCACTCAGCTTCTTATTCAATTCTAAATCTTTCCGAGAAGCTCTAATTTTATACCATGGCAACCTCCACAATAGCCATTTCTTCCACATTCGTCGGAAAGGCGGCTCGGGCCGCCCCGAGACCCGCTCTTGGCGGCGGTCGAGTCAGCATGAGGAAGACCGCAGCCAAGCCTGGCCCATCAGGAAGCCCATGGTACGGCCCAGACAGAGTCTTGTACTTGGGCCCCCTA
>JAYMTF010005531.1:0-11426 GCA_036897485.1 Pelargonium nanum | reverse complement strand
TATACTATCCGTGCAACGCACGGGGTCAAATACTAGTATGTTTTGAATACGTGAGAGGCTCTCAGCTGGATTGAGGTCCGAGGTTGGGGTTCGCTAGTTGTTGAATCAGACTCGGAAGAAGTGGTTTTAGCTTTGCAGGTCAGAAGGGAGGGTAACACCAGTGCCTTGGGTCTGATAGTTCAGGACATTATGTCTATTATTTCCGAGTATATTTATGTTTCATTTAGTTGGATTAGTCGGTCTGCGAACCGGGTGGCTCATGCGCTAGCTAGGTCGTCTGTTTCTGTGTCAGACACTGATTTGCAACCACCTATTGATGTTTCAGGCTTGCTAGTTTCGGAGATGGTTTATTAATAAAGTACACATATTCCGTTCAAAAAAAAAAATGTTTTGAATACTATTAAATTTGAGCTAAATTTAAATTCTTTACTTTCTTTAACAATAACCTCTCACTGTCTCACATAGAGACTAATTCTTCACATATATGTATGAGTATTGTATCCCCCAATCTTCCACCAAATGACAACAATACTCGTGGATATGTGAAGAAGCATTGTCTCTGTGTGGGAGGTTATTGTTAAAGACGTGTGAGATTGTTGGATTTGGAATTTTGGAGTGTGATGAATGATGGAAAATATTCAAAACAAGTTGTAGGGTTTATAAACGAGTGGAAGCACAAAAAGAAAGAAAGAAAATGTACAAAGGGTTTGAACGAATATGCAAATTAGTTGAACATGCATTTAGAGGTGTAGAAAGATTGATGTTACAAAATCGTCGTTATGAACTAAGTGAGAGTTCATACTGGATGAATGATCATTCACTTTTTCACAAAGTACAAAACATATTACTGCTCAACGCGAGTTCAAGATAGTTAAAAACAAGCGACCGACTGATCATTCACTTTCATTGCTTCTTCTTCTTTCTTCGCACCATATATCTCTTATATTTGATTAGGACCACACCAAATCATGCTCGTAAGATATCCTACCAGATCAGCTGAATCATCTCAGCCAACTCGATACCCCTAAGGGTCTTCACCGTACATGATTTGTCCCCCTCCACTATCTCTTACAGCTAACCAGAAGGCGCCACATGACAGTTGTAGCTTTAAACTCTTGCTCACACCATTCCCTGTCCCTTCTCCGTATCGCAATAACCAAATTAGACCAATTGCCCAAAATATTTTATTCGTAATTATATTTTACCCTTTTACCCACAATACTTCTCTTATTTACCCAAATCCATTTTTTAGCACGATCGGCCCCGTAAAGTCCTCTTAGGTTAAAGTGACCCATCCGAACGCATTCGTGACATTGTTGAAAACTAGATCCACCTTCTTAAGAGTTGAACAAAATAACATGGTCATCGTCAACCGTCAAAACCTCATTCGGACGCCTCTAAACATGATGTCCAAGGACCTTACTTACACATAAACCCTCCTAAGTCACGGCCAACCGTAAAGGGGTCTCATGCCCCGCCGAGACGTGTCTGCACACGAGTGCCCTTATCTAAGACACGGTCCCACACCCCGCCGCGTGTGAACCCCTCCGAAGACGTGCACGTCAACATGTGCGTCGCGGCAAGACGTGCACGTCCGCACTACACTCATGGGTAAGTACGTGCAAAGGCTCTCAACATGGTACATTTTAGGGCTACTTTCTAGACATGATCCTCCCACGACCTACAAGACCCTAGCGCCTCAAGGACCACCTCTTCAGGCCCCAACACCACATCATCATATGATACATTATATCACCATTAGTGCTCACGACATCATTATAACACATCTATGACGATGCTTGCAACTAATTTAAAGCAACGCGACATGTCGCCCATGTCGCCCTCCTCTTCTTAACTTTGTGAGTATAAAAACCCGACATTCTCACACCCGATGTGAAATTCAAGGGTACCTCCTTGGATTTTGCTTAACGATGTGCTACCTTATGGTGTGCAGGTCATTAACTACCAAGCCCAAGTTCAAGTGTTCAAGTGAAAACTTATTCGAAAAATTCTCTAAGTGTGTCCAATCTTCTTGTTCTCTCTTATGCATTAGAGAATGGTGAAATACAAAAGTTTAGAGAGGAGACTCGAACTCGAGATCTCAAAGGGAATCCAAACTGGTTAACCCACTTGGCCCAACATGTCTTGGTAGTTCAGAGACTATTTTAGGTTAAAAAAATTAAGAACGAAACATAAAAATTCAGGGAGCAAATTAAGTTTTTTATTTTCGGTTTATACCATGTGGTTCCTAAGCGGGCCCGCAAACTTGCGGTTGACACCTTTAAGCTGTTTTAACACACTCAGATTAATGCTCATTCGAGGTTTGTTCACAGTTAAAACATTCATCTCTTTCCATGGCTGTGTTGAGCGGGGATCAAACGCAAGCGCTTTTCTTACTCACGCATTTTATGTTGCCAACTACCCTCGGTTTTTTTTACTGTTATTCAAGCATAGTTACTTATTTGTTTTTCATATTTGTCCCGAATGACCAATTTCCTCGCAAATAACAAAAAGCTTAAACCTGAGTTCGTTATCTTTGTGTGAGTAGGTGTGGGCTGAGAGAGCAGAGAAGAAGATGCTATCCACACTGCACCCTCCTTCCCGTTCCTTCTCTCGCTTCCGCTTCCCCTCAACCTTCCCCAAACACCACCACCCTCATTTCCGCACCTCCTCCTCCTCCTCCTCCGTCGTCGCCGCTCAAGCCGCCCCTTCCTCCACCTCTCCTCCCCAATCCCAAATCCTCTCCATCCGCCACTCCCTCCTCTCCGGCCACCTCTCTGCCGCCCAACTCGCCGACTCCTATCTCAACCGCCTCGCCCTCACCGAGCCCCACCTCAATTCCTTCCTCCACGTCTCCGAATCCGTTTCGAAGGAAGCTGCTGAACTTGATGAGAAGATCAAGCGCAATGAGGATGTGGGGCCCTTGGCTGGGGTGCTTGTGGCGGTGAAGGATAACATTTGCACTGCTGATATGCCCTCCACGGGAGGGTCTAGGGTTCTCGAGGGCTACCGGCCGCCGTTCGATGCCACGGCTGTGAAAAGAGTGAAGGACGCCGGTGGGATTCTGGTGGGGAAGACCAATTTGGATGAGTTTGGTATGGGAAGCACAACTGAAGGCTCTGCTTTCAAGGTTTTTTTTTCTTCAACTCGGTTAATTTTCTTCTGTAACCTTTGTTTTTTTTTTATAAGCAAGCATACCAACCAAGTCTTGAACTTAAGACCTCTGGAGGAGCAAATAGTCTATTGCTCCGATGATAGTTGGTTTCTATACCCTTTGTTACAAAACTATAATGGTTAGCTTCTGTACTTTTTTCGTTCTAAGGGTTAAATGATTTTGCTCCCTTGAACTGACAGCCTTAGCCCTTGGTTTAGCATGATTTGAGCCTTGAACTCATCTATTTTTCTGAATTAAATCCACTTTAGGTCGGGTGACACGTCATCATCATGCCAGATAAGATTTTAGTCCAGTTGCAATAGATGGAACGGAAACGTTCCATTTTTTGAGATACCCACATCCGAAACGACGTAGTTTTGGCATTCTTACCTCAAAAAGAAAAAAAGAAATGAAACGTTATCGTTTCATCTATCACAGTTGTAGTCTGACGTATAGTGCTGACATGTTCTAGATTCTTAGGTGGCATGATGACGTGCCCCATCAAAACCGTCGTTAAATTGTAACGTGGTTTTAATTCAAAAAATAAAATAAAATTGGAGTCCAGGAGCTTAAAATACGCTAAACCCTAATTAGGGGCTAAAACTAAAAAAAAGTGTTAGTCCAGGGAGGCAAAACCAGTTAACTCTTTTTGTTTTAATATAGTTATAGTGACAGTAGTTAATTTTATAGCTAATGATGTAAAAAATGAAACTTGTAGTGCAATCTTTAGCCAATGTCAATGGATTATGTTGGAAATGAGAGAGTATGTTTTTTTTTGTGGTCTGACTAGTAACATTCAAGTATTGTGGAGTTCTGTATAGTATTGTAATATTTACTTGATGATACATATTTTCAAATCAGTTCAAGCATCTATTTGGTTGTTTTTATTTATTTAAACTGCAATTATGTTGTTTAGTCTTGAAAAACTATTAAATGTTGCTCTTAGACTATATTATGTGAGACATGCCTGGCCAAGGTTGATTGTCAATGCAGGGGTATTTCCCTACTGGTAACTGGGTTCGGTTTACTCAGGTGATCCATCTGTTGATTCATTAGGTGACTGCCAATCCTTGGGATATCACTCGAGTGCCAGGAGGATCATCAGGCGGCTCAGCTGCAGCTGTGTCTGCTAGGCAATGTGTAGTATCACTTGGAAGTGATACTGGGGGAAGTGTAAGACAACCTGCCTCGTTTTGTGGTGTTGTTGGATTGAAGCCAACATATGGACGTGTCTCAAGATTCGGGCTCATGGCCTATGCATCATCACTAGATGTCATTGGATGCTTCGGATCATCTGTTGCTGATGCTGGAATTCTTCTTCATGCAGTTTCTGGTTATGATAGACTCGATGCCACTAGTAGTAAGCAAGTAAGGATTCAGGGTTTTCCTCTATATGTACATTTACAGATTTTCTTTGAAGTAAATCAGACTTTTTAATACTAATGCATACATAGATTGGCCAGACCTTGATCTAATCTTATGTCTTAATCTTCTTGTTATTACATCGCGTGAAGTGTTTTTAAGTTAAAAATTGTTTTTTCACTTCACAGGATATTCCAGATTTCACATCTCAATTCGTTCCCTCTACTTTATTGGAATCTAAATCTCTAAAGGGACTGAAGGTTGGTATAATTCGTGAAACACTTGGTGAAGGTGTTGATGTTGGAGTGGTTTCTGCAATCCATGGTGCTGTTTCACATTTGGAAGAACTGGGATGCACTGTCAATGAGGTCTACTCTTTTATTTCCATTTTCCTCCTGCTATAACTTTTCTATTTTAGACATAACTTTACATATATCTTTATCACGCTGTTTGCAATTTTCTCTTATAATCCGTTCACTTTCACAAGGAGTCCTCAGAAATCTATCATCACATGAAGAATGAGGAAAAATAATTTTGAAATCATCGTAACTAAATTGCAGGTTTCATTGCCATCTTTCTCCCTAGGGTTGCCAGCCTACTACATTCTTGCATCCTGTGAATCATCTTCCAACTTATCTCGTTATGATGGAGTCAGGTGATTTGCTGCTGTTATATCTTTCTAGTTTCTAACTATCTGTGTCTAAATATTAACAAACCCTTTGAGTTTGCATTAACATGTATTTTCTTTGTTTAGATATTTAAATGTATGTTCTTTTCATTTTATACTTTGAACCATATAATTTTGTTGCGATATCAAACTGTAAAATAGTTGAAATTAGCTCAAGTGGCTATAGACCTCATATGGGTTGCCACGAAGGATGGACGAAGAGTGTGAAATTCTTTATCCAAATTATTTTATGTTATAAACAAAATTTATTTAAGTTCTTACTTTCATTATACACACGTCGCCTAGGTATGGAAATCAAGCTGTTGCTGATGAACTAAATTCTCTATATGGGGATTCCCGAGCTAAAGGATTTGGTGCTGAGGTATGTATTATATAACGCGGCTATTTGGAATCATTTTCTTCATACTTCTTGGATTTTGTAAGTAAATACATTATCATAGTTGTGAAAACCTTAGTAGGAATCGATCCCATCTATATAATTGAAGTGATGTATATCTACCTTTTGCAGGTAAAAATGAGAATTCTTATGGGAACTTATGGTCTCTCAGCCGGTTATTATGATGCCTATTACAAGCGAGCTCAGCAGGTACCAACATATTATGCTATGTCTATATTATAGTACGCATATTTGTCTTTGTAGTAAGTCCATTATGATGCATACAATCGAGTCATGCTACCCTGGCGGATTTGAAGCCGTAAAACTAAATAACACTTGGAAGTGTGGTAGATTTGGGGCTCAGAATTGAAAAATCCTAATTTGAAGACTTCTTATCAATCAAAAGCTTTATTATTTTTAAGAATAAATTTATGATTGTAATAGTGTTACAGGTGAGGACTATAATTCAGAAAAGTTTCAAAACAGCATTGGATGAAAACGACATTTTAATTTCACCTGCAGCTCCATCTGCGGCCTATAAGATTGGTATGCTGCTAACCTATTTTTGCTTTGCTCAAGTAGTAAACAATCATTTATGGTGCATTACACAACTATTTGCAAAACTTGCAGGTGAGAAGAAAAATGATCCTTTGGCAATGTATGCCGGTGACATCATGACTGTAAGTGTTCTCTTTTTCAACTGGTGCTTGTTTCTCTTATATTATCCAATGTAGATAAAGATAGAAACCTGTTATTTGTACCTATCTTGACTGTATGTGACAGCTTATCAATAATACAAGTATGGAGGGAAGCCTGAAAAAAATGTGTTAATGACCATTGATTAGTTAGAAAATATTTGGTACATAAATTCTTTCCTTCATTTCACCGCAACATGCAGGGTATGAGCATTAAATTTCTTGTTACCTATCTTTTCTTCCAGTTCGAGTTCTGAAACTTCTTTGTAAGGATGGTACATGGTTTCAAATAGTTCATATCTGTGGATTTTTGTGCGCACCAAATGCTGTGTAGATTGTTTTCTCCGACGCTTATTTTCTAAGTGATAGCTGGACTTTCAAGGTGTACCCAAGTTATTATCCCAGTCTCATCTTTAACTTTTCATATTAAATATTAGTAGTAGGGTGGGTCTTGTGCTATATACTCATATGACTCACTGTGAAGCATCATGAATGCGATTCAATCAAGTAGTCTTTGTATTTTTAATTGATTGGTTTTATTTTCAATACAGGTCAATGTGAACTTGGCAGGATTACCCGCATTAGTTTTGCCATGTGGATTTGTTGAAGGAGGACCTTCTGGTCTTCCTGTTGGTCTTCAAATGATTGGTGCACCTTTTGACGAGGTATTGTCTTGTTTATTATCATTTTGTTTCTTATTTGAATCACTAGTCCGATCATGTTCTCTCAATTCTCTCTCCAAAGAGTAGGGGAAATTACTGCTCATAGCCTTGGACAGTTTCATATTTATGTGCACTTTTCCTTCAGAAACCACACTAATGACACCACTAGCAAACACACCCCTCTTTGAAAAGAAAGTATATTGATAAATAGTTTTTTTTTTACGTGATGATGAAAGAACAATTGGGACTATAGTATCTCTACGGCTTCTATCATTTTCATTTGAGTTGCGACATACGGATACATTAGGACCTTGGCTTAGTGTTTAGCCTTTTCTTATTCTGGCTGTTTCCTAAATATTGGAGTTAGTTATAAACTGTGAAACTTAGTTTGTAATAACAAGGGTGTTTATTACAAGTAAAAGACGGTTGGTGCGCTTTGGATTCCCTTTGAGATCTCAGGTTCGAGCCTCCTTGCCGACGGTATGGGGTGGGATTTATGGGTTTAAAAGGAGAGCTAACAACTAACCGGGTGACGCCTCCACTAGGGGGTGAGAAACACAGGCCTTTATAGGCTTGATGTCCCGTTGCTTATAAAAACAAAAAAAAAACGGTTACAAAATTTGACAGATATGTCGACACTTATGTGGTAGGTTTGTTTTTTCAGCATCAACTTGTCATAGATTGTTCTTCATATTTGCCAATGTTCAAGTTTAGATTGTGGAATTTGAATATATATGATATTGTGCAGGCAAAATTGCTGAGAGTGGGTCACATATTTGAGCAGACTCTTCCCAATCATAAATTTGTACCTCCAATAATACCAGATGACATAGCATGCTGAGAGTGATTCAATTTTTGTAAAACAAATATTTTATCTCTGTATGCTGTAGTTTTTCTTAGATTATTGGCAAAAGCTTGATCTATTCTCTGTTTCTCTCATGTACTACTGTAATCTTGTTAGCTATCTTTCATTTTCATTTGAATTTTTTTTATCTAAATAAAAATATCTTGTCTTGTCTTGTATATAACCTAGCTAAGCTCATTTCTTTTTCTGATAAGTTGAGCTACATAACAGGGCTAGTTCCTGAGACTTCAAAGGAAATCCGAAACGCTTAAATCGTTTGGCCCAACTGCCCGGTACCCAAACTCTTTCGTTTAAACTGATGTTACATACTTGGAATATTCTGTGGAGGAAAATTGGGCACACAACAAAAACTTGGGAATCATATTTGGTAGAATAAGAGTTTGGGTACCGGGATGATAGAGCAAAGTTTGAGTACTATAAGTGACAACTCGATGTCTTTCTCTTGTTACATAAACATAATGGAAAAGTCTTTCCAATACGAAAACTTCACTTGTTTTTTCTAGTCTCCTTTTGTGGTATGATATAAGCTCTACATGCACTTGATGATAAAATGACCGAGAAGGAGAAGAGGATCATCTTTTTTCTTCTATTTTTTTCATTCTAAGGTTATAGTACTTAGATTTCAAATTGTTTCCAAATAGTAGAACAAGTTGATGAGTCTCTCTGACTCAATTAAATTTGCACACTAGAAACAATTTCATCTTGTCCACATGCTATGAAATTTTTTCAAGTGTTCCAAGTACAAATGTGCTATGATCACTTTAAATCTTTGGCCAAAGCTCTGTTTTTCGTGCAAGACAACACATTATTAAACAGAGATTCCAAATATCTGTTCAGGGGACCGCCTCATACGTAAAAGAAAGAATCTCAACATAAATGTTTTTTGAACAATACGAAGAACACAAAAAACTTTAGAAAGAATTCCTGTGACGTGCCCAAATATAAAAGTACTTTTGGGAATGATATATCTTATCCCTATTTTTAAGATGAGTATTTATACGGATAATTTTATTTAGTGACATGCCGATATGTGATTTGATGTTGATGAAGTGGGGTCCGTTGCAGGGTCCGCTTATGATTTTGGGATCTACATGTCTTGATTGAGTCTTCCATCCTTCGTGAGCCCTCCAAACTTCATGGGTGAAGTCGTATGTCAAATAACGCCTATTTTTACAAGCAGCATCCTTGATTTCTAGGTGGTTTTTGTTTTCTCTTTTCCTTTCAAGTAATATGGGGATAAGAGGATTTTTCAGGAGCGCGGTACTGCTATGAGCATCCTAATATGCATGGTCTATTATGGAAGTTTGAGGATGTGAAGTGCTGGAGTGAATGCGCTTGATAGATCGAGTAGGAGTATTCTTACAAATACTGTTAGAAGTCATTGCAGAGCATCCAGTCAAAATGAGTAAACGTGGAATCTTGGATGTGGACGCGAGCTTGGTCCCTGACTCGTGAAAATTGGCCTTACAGATGGCTTGTGGATGCTTGATTGGTGCATGTAGGCTCGATTGTGGGATTGTGGTCCAATTCTGTTTAACTTGGATGAGTTTCTTGGATGATTAACCCTTGAAAAACAAATCGCGGTTGTGATTAACTTATGTGTGGCTTTGAACCCATGTGTTGACATGACACTCGGATGCCACTTTTTGGGAATCATCAATTGTTATTCAATTTATGTAGAGAAGAATCGAGGTCCCCTATCATCACGATCATGTCTTGTAGAAAGTTTCATATGTTTGTCCATTGAAGAGAAACCGTAAGTTTTGATACCATTTGATGAAAAATACGCGAAAATAAACTGATTGAACGATATTACAAGCACAATTGATGAAAACTACGTTTCTTATAAATCAAGAATAAAAATGATGAACCAACTATATAAAGAGGTAACAACATTGTATGTAAGTGTATGTGTGCGTATCATTGTATGTATGTACGCACACTACACAAACCCTAATCATAATAGAAAATAGTAATTATCATCAAGACATGACTATGCGTTATTTTTTAAAAAATTATCATCAAGACATGACTATGAGTTTGCCTGCATGACATTTTAAGTGGGAATCAAATTTCTCATCATTTTGAGCACATGACTTTTTTTTGTGTACTAGTCATTTACTTGTATCACAATCGCTCAAGATTCGAGCCTCTTAAACGAAAGTCTCTCCATATTTGACTATGATGACACAATGAAGTTGAAGCGACGAAGGTGACATGACGATGTGAGGTAAAAATCAGGTGAAATTATTGTATAGAAAGAAATGATCGTCTCTCAATTTAACTCTATTATTTCTTTATGAAAAAATGAACGACTCAAAAAGAAAAGAAACCCTAAATTAATCATATATATTGGGGTAGTCCATTAAAGAGAAACATAATTAAGAGGCGTTATGTAATTTGGTGACAAGTTTACAAGGGTTATGTGAAATTACTCAGATTTTATACAAACGGTTACCTGGTTGGTGTTGTAGGAAAAACTCTTTAGTTTAAAGTATTTATTTAAATAAATTGGTTTTAGTATTACATTAGATTAAACTAGTCACACGATGACCGCATACGCGTTTGTTCTCCAGCCTACTCGGCTCGCGGGTTCGTGCATTGGGCGAGTGCTTTTGATTTTCAAAGCAACGACAATTTGTTAGATTTGTGTATAAAAAATTGCGGTCTTTCTCATTTAGATAGCAAGTTAGGGGTTGTTAAGGTTCGTAGTGCAGCGTAGATTCACTGGAGGGTTTTATTGGTGTTTGGTAGGGCAACAAGAACAAGGGGTGGATGCAGAGAAGAAGAAAGTGACTTGAAAGGTGGTGGTTTGACCAAAGTCATCGAACCAGCCCTCGAGTTTATTGTCGAATCAGATGGTAGACCCGATGGTTGCGAGGGGTCATTGGAAAATTCCTCCACGTGGTCGCATAGAACTTCAAGTGCAATCGTTGTCAGTTGGTTGTGCTCTTCAGGCTGGAGGGGAGGATTCCAGTGCCTTCAACTTGATAATTCAAGCGGATAGGGAGGATTCCAGTGCATTTGGTTTGATTATTCGAGATGTTTCAACCATTGTATTTGTGGCTCAATTTAGTAGTGTTAGCTTTTTATTTTTGGGTTGGTCTCTAAACCAAGTAGCTCACGAATTAGTTAGGTTTTGAATTATTTTTTTGTCAGACTTATCTGAGTGAATTGATTTTCAAGCCTATAATTTTATGTCGTATTTGTTATCGTTCTATTAGAATTAATATATTATTACTTTTTGTTATTTTTTAAAAAAAAAAAACTAGACACAACATGACATTCCATTACATTTCACTCATTCGAAATCCAGTTGATTGAATGGTTGAAAATAAATTAACCTCGATTTAGGATACTAATTTTGTCTATATATACTTGTAAGTGAGAATAAACAAAATGAATGATAGTTTAGGCATAAACTAACTAGAGTTTGGAAATGAACAAATTATAATGATACGTGCAATCAAGTCTTCTATAGGTTTTAGGGTTTTTTCTCTCTCTTTTTCAAGAGCGGCGGCGACGGCCGCGGACCCTTGGGCGGCGGTTGGGATCTCGAATCTGAGTGTTCGGTCTCTCGTATGAGTGATATACCTTCAGGGTATCTAGGGCGGCGGTGATTGC